>VRLP01001533.1:72500-124029 GCA_009660295.1 Lophius piscatorius | reverse complement strand
GTGACATAGAAGTGTGAAAAAGGTTTTTTTTCATTTGTTTAACATTTATTGACACTTTCGGCTGAATTAATAATTATATTTCAGAATTATTATAGTCTGGTTCACTTGGACACTGACATTGATAGGTCAGAAAAAAAGTGTCAAAAAGTCTGTTGTAATCCCTTCTTTTAGAAAAACTAAAAGGGTGTAACAGTTTTTTTATTTAAATTTTGCTTATCTCAGAGACGTCTGACAAATCCGACCATTTTATTCAATGAATACTAACAGCTTTAAGTTTGTAGATCTGTGGTTTCCTGCTCTACTCTGAGGGAAGTTTCTCCTGTCGGTCGATGTTAGGTCAGAGTATCACTATGTAAATGAGAGACGGGGGAGGAGTTTCTTTGACAATGAATGTAAAAACAGCCTCCAGGTCAGATTCACATTTACATGTGAGAAAAACAGGAACTCCTCATCGATTGAGGTAGAAGCAGGACACTCTGCTAGGACTGTTCTTTAAACATTGTCCAAAGAAATGACATTAAAAAACATTAAATATCAACGTTTGAAGAATGTTAAAAATCAAAACATTTGCAGATACATGATGACTGGAATATGGATAAAACACATTGTAGAAAATACAAACCTTTGGTAAAATTTACAGAAAGATATTATGTCCCAAACAAATCAAGTAACATTCTTGTATTAATGATAAATTTGAATTCACGGTTAAAAAACCTTTGAGATTGTTCTACAGTAACAAGATACTAAAAATATGGTCTATATTTCTGAAATATTGTTGATTACAAATTGAAATAGAAAGTCTTAAATTATTGAGACCTGTTTATATTAGCACAAACAGGTTGGCAATATCTCACTTTACTCATCCCAATCTACCGTAATGTTTTTTCACAATATCATTATTAATCAATCAAACTTGATTAATCAAGTTTGATTGATTAATCAAGTTTGATTGATTAATAATGATATTGTGAGACCTGTGTCACCACAGGTTTTTATGGAATTAAAGGGTGTAACACAAATTAGGAGATAATCTATTCTTTACAAAAACCAAAGCCGGTCCGATTTCAGCCAGTAGGACCGGGGTTGAAGGGACGGCGAGGGTTAATTTAGGGTTTGCTCTGTTTTTTCCAGAGATATGAGTTGAAGATGACTCCTCCAGACTGAGTGTAAGCAGCTCCCATCCGTCTGCAGCTACTCCTTTGTAGCTCCTAATCCTCAGCCAGATGTAAATGGGGCAGCCGTTTGCAGGAGGACAATAGGAGAGGAGCTCCTCTCATTGTTGGAGGCAAATGAACCAAAACATTCTGGAGAAGAAACTCCTCATGGGGTGAGGAGGACTTCAAGTGCTGCTCAAGATACCACGCCTCAGGATTAACATCTGAATCAGACTCTGAAGTTCTGGAGGATCGGCAAGCAGGACTGCTGGGCAACGCTCATCAGCAGTTCTTCTTACTCGATGGACCTTCAACGATGCTTCACACCAGACTCAACAACGATACTTCACACTGCAAATTATGCATCCATAGTAGAAGCACGGACCTTCTGAAACACTTGATGATGTGTGGCCGACCGCTCCACTTCCTGAGCAGTCAGTCCGTCTAAAGCTTTTTAGCACCAAAACTTTTTAGCACCACAAATTATAGGCGTCAACTGCTCATCAGACAGGTCACCATACACGCCATAATTCACACACCAATGGAACAGTCACCAGGAGCAACTAGGGATTCAGCATTTTGTTCACGGACACTTTCACATGTAGACCTTCAGACAAGTGGACTACCACTCTACCAACTGAGCCAAAGTCGCTTCTATGACAGACGGTCATACGCAAGTTCAGACATTCTATTAACAGGTTATACATGGTTTATAGACAGTTTATATCTGGTTTATAGACATGTTCAGTCAGGTTGTAGGCAGGCTATAGATTGTTTATAGGCAGCTTCAGACAGGTTATAGTTAGGTTATAAATTGCTTATAGGCAGTTTAATGACAGGTTACACATGGTTTATAGGTAGGTTCAGACAGGTGATACATAGGCTCGGAGAGTATATAAACGGGTTCAGACAGGTTATACATGGTTTATAGACAGGTACAGACTGGTTATACATAGGCTCAGACAGTTTATAGACAGGTTCAGACAGGTTATAGACAGGTTATACATGTTTAAAGACAGGTTTAGACAGGTTATACATGGTTTATAGACAGGTTCAGACTAGTCATACCTAGGCTCAGACATTTTATAAACAGGTTCAGACAGGTTATACATGGTTTATAGACAGGTTCAGACGGGTTATAGACAGGTTATACATGGTTTATAGACAGGTTCAGACAGGTTATAGACAGGTTATACATGGTTTATAAACAGGCTCAGACAGGTTATACATAGGCTCAGACAGTTTATAGACAGGTTCTGAGAGGTTATAGACAAGTTATACATGGTAATAGACAGGTTCTGGCAGGTTATAGAGGGGTTATAGATGGTTTATAGACTTGGTTACAGGCAGGGTAGAACTGGTCATAGTTGATTCTTATCAGATGATTGATTTATTTGTGCTCTCAAACAAAAACACCCTGAAGAAGAAACTCTGCATGGGGTGAGAATGGCTTTAAGTGCTACTGAAGACACCACACCTCAGGATTAACATCTGAATCAGAATCCTAGGTTCTGGAGGGTCAGCATGCAGGACTGCTGGCCAGAGCTCATCAGCAGTCCTCCTTTGGCAAGAGACCGACGTGAAGCTGAACCACATGTGTGCCTAGAGCCACTCAAACATGAATCCACTCAATGATAAAAAGGCTTGATCAGATCTCGCTTCATGACTCTCCACCTCTGCTAAGAAGACAAACATTTCTCTGCAGTACTTATCTGGCCTCTAACCTCTGAGCTGATTCAGTCTGGATGAGAAGGACTGGCATTGAGAGTATACATAAAATATGGCGTCTCAGACGGTTTCAGGCGTCTGTTTTTATTCTGGGATTGATCTCCAGCAGTCTCAGACCTGCTTCCTGGGAAAAGATGCTTTTAAACGCAGCTATATTCTCTTCTAGTAGCATCATGGATGATTAAACATGATGAAGTGCCCTCTGGGGTCACCCTAAATGCCCTCCTGAATGCCCTTTAAGTGGAGAAAAGGTAAAGAGCTCTGATAAGTGCCCTAAAAATAGACGGCGTTCTACAGAATGGGCTTCCTGGTCTGGTCGACTTCTCAGAGCACCTTAAACAATTCACACACATTCATTCACACCTTTGGCTCAAGGAATTTTTGGTATATTCACTACCAGGACCAGGTTTATTTTGCTTCTTCGAGCACTACACTGTAAAAACGGCAGGGTTAAATATAACTCATCCTGGGTTATTCTGCTAACCCAGTACTGGGTTCAGATTGGGATCGACCCAGCCACAGGTTTGTCGGACAAAATTCAAGTTGCTGCACAAAATGGCAGAATTTAAAGGAGTGAACCTTGACCTTAGATTCTCCAAACCCTTTTACTCAATGTCAATGTTTCTCACCAAATGTTAAGTCAAATCAACGAAAACTCAGCCTTGATCCAGCATTTGGGTTAGTAAAAAAAAAAACAGCATTTTTTAGTTAGGGCAAACTGTATAAAAGGCAAACATATATATTTTTGTTGTTGCATAAAACATTAACAGTTTGCTGTGATTTGTTTGCTTTTTCATGTGACATGTTGTGTTGGGAGCCTTAAATCTCATAAAAGGTCAGAGGAGATTGTTGCTTAATTTTAATTGGTGAACTGTCCCTTTAATTGAGGAATATTTGTCAGATGTAATGATCCTTAGTTTAGGAATGATGGTCAAACCTTACTTTTTTGTGCTTACTGCCAAATGAAGTCACACGATCTGTCCTGAAATAGTTTTTCCAATACTTACAGGAAATTGATTTCAGCGATGAGCTAAGATGGAGATAAATCAGTGCAGCAGCTCCACCAGAGGCTGGAGGTGACAAGAAGGAGCTCTCTGCTAAATGCAGAGGAAGGAAAATCCAGTAAAGAGGAAGATGCTTACTGGAAAGTGGACCAACAGGAAACTCAGACCTTTTCTGAATTGATGATGAATAAATGTGATGATGTCGAGGCTGCATGAAGGACATCTGTCTCAACAATCCACAGATTACGCTCATCACTCCTTTTTCACCTCGGTCAAGGAGGTTAAGTTTTTCCTTCTTTTGCAAAGTAAAAACTGATGGATAGATTTGAATGGAATTTTACCCAGAAGCAGGTTTTGGAAAATTCATAACTTCATAACGAGACGTCATAATCATTTTTTCATAACCATAGGTAGGGCACTTTTGTAGGTTTGTTGGCATCTGAGAGATCTAGAGACTAGAAACCTTGGCGGGGGTCTGTGGTCTCCGAGTGCTTTCTAGTTTGGTCTCTTTTTTGGACTAAACGACTACAGACCTTAGAGACTTCCTGTGCCTATTGGACCGGTTTGTAGAACCAGTCACAGAACTCCTCTTGACCACTACTAACAGTATAATCATGATGGGATCGGCATGTGTTGAAGAGCCTGTGTAAATGGTTCTTCATTATATATCCTGTCCCTCTACCATCGTTAATTATTCCATGGATATTTAAAGCTGGCTGATGTAAGCCCGGTTCATAACTTGCAAATGACCCTCGGGACTTTCGGGCCATCTGACGGTTTCAGTCCTTTGTCGTTTGGCGCGCAGGGTCCCAAGCGTCCTACAGTGGTCGGACGATCAAAAGGTTTTCTGCCGTGTCACAATTTTTTGGCAGGGTTGCAACTCGGTCAGCTGACGTCAGCGCCTTCTTTAGCATTGTACTAATAAAAATAATAAGTAATTAGTCATAAAGTAGAAAGTGCAGTTTGTGGCTGGTAGCGACTGAACAGCAAGGACGAATAAAAAAGGTTCACAGCTGTCAGAGCAGTGAGTGCTATAAAGTTAACACTCTATACAGTCAAACGTGTCTTGCTTACCCTCCAAGTCTCTCTGCAAAACAGACCAGCAGTACCGTCCACTGCGTTCCAGACACCTACCAGTCTAGAACTCCTGGCACAAGGATAGCCAAACATAATCAAGGCAGCTCATTCCTGTTTTGTTGACATATTGCCACCAAACAAACTTTATTGATAACTGTAAGTAGCGACAACAAGCTGCAGAAGACGTACGGGTCGTACGGTGTGATAAAACTCAGCCCTGCAGTGACAAAGTGACCAAAAAGTATTTCCACTTTTCCTGTCTAATCTCTTTGTTTCCACCTGAAGAGGTGTCTCCTAAACAGCAACATGGTGTTGACCTCTGAACTCTGAACAAACACTCCGCACTGAGAACATCGGCTCAGATCATCGATGTGAAACACTGTCTGATCAATAGTCACATTAACAGAAGCTGCAGTTTGTCTATTTCAAATCTCATTTTACTTCTGCTGAGGTGTCAACCCAACAACCCTCTGAGGGTTACACACACACACACACAAGAAAATACTCCACATCAATCTGAGTCTATGTCTCCACAGCATTAAGGGGACGGTTAGACAATTCTCCCTGGGAGTCAAATTAACTTATATCCAAGCCTGAAATCTAACTATGTAAAACATGTAACTGGTTATTACACAACCCAATGATTGTTTGGAAAAACACACAAAGTCTAACATGTGGTCAGTCACATGGATGAAAAGGATTGGGAATAAATGGATGAATTGGTGAAAAATTGTATATTTTTGTGGAGGTAATCAAGATCAAAAAATCTGAGTTGATGACAGGATCGCAGACCTTTGACTTTGATGTTTTGAGCTTGTGATTCGGTGGGATTCCAGATAGACGTGTGACTTTGATGTCTTTTTACTTGTCATCCGCTGGGAGAAGCCAGACAGACATGTGACTTTGATGTCTTTGTACTTGTGATCTTGAGGGATTTAGACAGATGACTTTGATTTGTTTAAACCTGTGATCCTGATTTGACTTTGATGTTTTGCTCTTGTGATCCTGAGGGATTTCAGACAGACATGTGACGTTGATGTATTTGAACGTGTGATCCTGAGAGAAGTCAGGTGGACATGTGACTTTGATGTCTTTCAACTTGTGATCCTGAGGATTTCAGACATGGGACTTTTCCTGTCTTCGGACTTGAACTCCTGCGGAATTAATTACAGACATGCCACTTTGATGTCTTTGAACTTGTGATGCCGAGGGATTTCAGACATGTGACATTGAAGGATTGGTGGCGTGTTATCATGGTGGTTAAGATGAGTTTTTTTAAGATGATGCTTTGATGTTTTCCAATGGGGACACGGCTATATAAATGATGCGTGCCTGATAGTCAGTTGGGCTTCTGTCTGATGAGTCCGATGTTCCACGGCCAGCTGGTTCACTGCAGATAAAGCGTCACAATGTCGGGTACAAATGAAATTGCATTCTTGAGAGATCAGTTGGAGGACGCTGATCTCAATGTGAGCAAATTAAATCATAAGCTAACAAATGCGGATAAGATCATCAAGAGTTTGAAGGAGCAGCTGAAAGGGGCCCAGAATGACAACCAAAAACTGAACATGACTTTCAACAAGATGAGGAAAAAAAGTGGCTTTGCTGATTTTTGCTCCGGTGATCAGTCAACGCAGACGAATGACAAGGATATCACTGAGATGTTCCTGCAGCTGCAGATAACTCATGTGGATTTAGAGAGGTGTATCAACAAACTCCAGTCCAGCACAGGCTGCACGGAGGAGCAGCACAACAAGGTAGATGTTCTGAGGAAATGCCTCCTGGACGTTAGTGTCAAAATGCAGCAAGAACTTGTCCGTTTGATGAAGAAGTCCATCAAGCTTGATCTCTCCAACACGGACAAAGACCCCAACAATGAAATCCAGTCTGCACAGGCTGACGAGGTGGACAGATTGAACGTCCAGCTGCAGGAGCTTCACCTGGAACTAATGCAACAGTCCCTGAAACTCAATGCTGCTGAGAAGGAGTACCAGGAACAACAGCTGCAGTTGGAACAGCTCAGCGAGAGACAGGATGGAGATTCTGCTGTTACAATGATGACGTTCAACAAAAAGCAGAACCCGGAAGAGAAAACCACCAAAGCTCAGGATGACAATGATGATCTTCTGCTTCAAATTCAGCAGCTAGAAATGAAGGTCCTCGCTGAGGAAGCCCTCAGAATAGGAACAGAGACGAAGGCTCTGAAACTAGAGGATCAACTTTGCAAAGCAAACTCTGCCCTGAAAAACCTTGAGGAGAATGCTGCCAAAGACCAGGATGACAAGAATCAATTGCTGTTTCAAATTCAGATGCTAGATTTAAAACTGTCTGCTGAGGAGGCCCTCAGAATGGAAACAGACACAAAAATTCTGGAACTGGAGGACCTGCTTTCCAAAACACACTACACGATGAAGAACCTGGAGGAGAATGCTGCCAGACACGAGGATGGCAAGGATGACCTTCGGCTTCAGGTTCAGCAGCTGGAATTAAAGCTCCTAGCTGAGGAAACCCTCAGAGTGGAAAAGGAGACACTGACCCAGAAACTTGAGTTTGAGCTTTCTAAAATGGAGGACGAAGACGTATGTCTGAGTGACGTTCAGCAGCTGATGGAAGATCTCCTGCCTGAGGAGGCCCTCAGCAGGAAGTACGTTTTGAAATCGGAGGATCAGCTTTCCAAAGCACACCATGCCAAGAGGAATATTGAGGACGCGCTGCAGAGCCAGATGTCGCACTTGAGAAAGATGGCGGGCGACTGGGACTCTCTCCGTCAGACCATTGATTCGCTCCAGCAAACACAGCAGAGCTGGACTCGGCGGGAGAGCTGCATGGTGTCCAGGGTGGATCAGCTCGAGAGCAGATTGACGGAAATCCTGAAGAAAAAAAACAAAAAGAGAAGATTCGGTCTGACCATGCTCTACAATTACCTCCTTAAAAGAGAAAGTGGGACAATCACTTTCCGTAACGGCACTCCTAGTTCGTCAACGGAAAGGGAGACATGAGAGGGAGAAGAACTCTAAAGACCCTGAGCTCTCAAGAAACCCAAACATTTCTGTATTCCCCCAGGTGTTCCTATTTTATCCCCTCTTCAAATGCAGAAAAAAAAAAGGTTTCTCTTCATGACGATACAAATAAAGCTGCCTCTACTTGAATAAAGGACTTTTACCTCCACAGAGGATGTTATGTTTTTACCCTGGCGTGTCTGTTTGTAAAACGAAATCAAAGAAAAACTGACAAACGGATTTCCCTGAAAATATACCCAGAGTTTGGTTTTACCATATGATAGAGATGATGTCATTTTTGTGACATGTCATCAAGACGTCACAATGCAACGTTATAATATTTCTTAATTGCTGCGAGATAAAGCACTTTGTCGTTTTTTGGCAATAACTCAAAGATTTATTCATGAATTTCCATGACATTTTACCCAGATGTAGGATTTCGGCATATTCTCGAGATTACCTCATTTTTGTGATGTTACATCATGACCTCACAACGTGACACCATAATAATTTTTTCTTAAACGTTGTTGGGGGCTTTATGGGTAGTAGTTTTTAAATAAATGGATAGATTTGCATGAAAACATAGATTTGCCATTTCATAGAGGTGATTTCATGTTAGTGATGTTATGCATCGTCATCATGATCTGATGTCATAATAACATTTCCTCAACGATTGAAAGATACAGCATTTCTCGGAATAGTTCTAAAAATGAATGGATGGATTTGCATGGAATTTTACCCAGAGGATATTTTTTCGCATATCCTAGCGATGAATACATTTTAGTAAGATTATGTCATGACCTCTCAACGTGATCTGATAATACTGAGACTGGGAACTAATAACTCTAAAGTTAATGGATGATTTGCATTCAATTTTACACAGTTTGGCAAAAATCCTAGACGTTCCATGGTCGTCACGTCGTCGTGTGACATCAGAGGAACTTGTCTTAACCATTGGGAAATGGCTAAGACAAGAATTATTGTCTGGCTACGATTCTTACTAATGGATCGATTTAGTTGAAATTTGGTCAAGTAATGTATCATTGGATCCTCGATTGACTAACTGTAAATGACGTAGATCCTTAACTGTAAGGGATTTAATAACGGATCAGGTTTATTATTTAGATGGGTTCAGTAATTTGAAAGTAACCTAAGTTAAGCGACCTAGTTTGTTGTGATCCTAATAACGCCTACCTGAGGGTTTTTTCTAGCTAAAAATATATTCCTTACTGGAGTTTTGCTTCTGTTTACAATTGTATCAGTCAATGTGACAAATAATAAGAATAAGATAAGGAGAGAGACTTTCTTTTTTTTTAACATCCAAGCAAAGTAAAAAAACAAACAGAATGCATAAAAACACTTTAGAGTTACATAGCTGATAAAATTCCGACCATGACCCCTGTAAACAAAAACATTTTACTGGGTTTGTGGTCTGAATGTTATTCATGTTTGAAAAGTAGGTTTTTATATTTTACACGTACTGTATGGTATAAACATGGATTAGAATGTTTGAGTGTGAGAATGTGATTAGCACTGATCGATGGACTGTAATAACATTTGATTGTTCTCTAACTCTGTTGTGAATAGGAAGTATCAGAAAAAGGGTACAGGTTACATTCAGGAAAAGGAGATGGTCATGTTTTGAAAAGAAAATGGAACCATTGAAAGAGAAAATGTGGGAAGGTAAATTTTCTTTGCTGATGGAAGCTACTGATTTTGCTAGTAATCCACTATGTCATGGATTTGTAGTGTCAATGAACCTGTTCATAATGGACTACTTTTATGTCTATCTATCAGTTTCAACAGGCCTTATTGAGGATTAAGGACAAACAGCTGAAACAGATGGAAGCAACCAGGAGCCAGGAAGACCAAACTAGAGGTTTCCGGCTGGACTTCCTTATTTATTACGAAGGTTGAGCAGTTTAATATTTATTTTCTGGGTTTTTCGATATCCAAAATAATTACAAGGAAAGTCGCACTGTTGTAGATATTATGTTAAGTGGATTAATTACAATTATTTCTACTTTTAGAAAGTGACCATGCAGTAACCCTGGACCAGACATTCAGGATTGCCGTGCGGGCCTCATACTGGCCTAGAACCTCAACCTCTGCCTTCAACTCCTTACCAGTTCCAAACTTCCTACGGAAAATACCTGTGCCAACACTTTAAAGCGGCCTCTCTTGGACAACTACCACACATTCAAGACAAATATGAACTTTGGAATAAGGACTTCTCCTGGCTTTGGATGCACTTACGACACTAGGGGCATCTTCTGGACTGTAACCTAAATTGCACCTCAGTTCATCCGTCCAAATCCAAGAATCAACTGTAATCTCCATTCGTCAAAAGGATGTCATAGTTTACGACCTCATCAAGTAGCCTGTCAAGTAAGGGTTCTCCAGATATATTTAATTGTATTTAGTTATTTATTTTTGTTCTGCTGTGTTTTAGCCTTAACAGCTGAAACCGCGGCCTTTCCACCGATTGAACGGATTTCTTTCTTTTCACAGCTCATTTTTATTTTTTATTTCATTTAAACAACTTATTTTCAGCCGATTGTATATTAACAGAAACATAGTAATGATTACTATTTTCCAATTAATAGAGATAACCTTACATTTTACAAACTGAACCTTTTAAAGGATAAAAACATTTTGGTTTGTTGTTGTACTATGTTTATATTGGTGGCAAAATGTTTGGGCGGCTTCTCTGTGTATATAAGGTAAAACGTGGTAAGTGTTCGTAATTTTGTAAAAAAAGAAACACCTGACTAAATGTATTCTGCAAAGGTTTTTATTTTATATACTTCAGAGTATCAACTTACAAATTGGCTAAATCAAAGGGTCAGCCATGTTTTTCAGGGTGATGAATTCTCAGCAGTACATTCCCCATGGACAGGAGGTGTCAAACCACTTTCTCCCTGTAGTTCCTTAAAAGTGAGAACACAGTTCATCTTCTCCAGCAGGAGTTGCTGCAGGCGACGCGAGGCAGTGGAACTGGCTCAGATCGTATGTGTGTGAAACCACAATTCCTTCCGTTAAACCTGGGAGCAAGAGTAGAAAAAATGTGCACCTTCAAATCCACAAAGATTCGTTTTTCCAGTTTATATTCCTTTGGACATTCAACAACAAGAAAACAAATGACAAAAAATGAAAAGTCAACATAGTTTGAAGCTCAACAGGTAATTAACATTATTATTATTATTATTATTATTATTATTATTGTACATTTTGTGGCAGAACGATGGTTTTAAATGAAGAAAGAAAAAGTCTGGTGTATTTTCACTAGCCGGCCTTCATGTTGATGTCTCCTAGCGGCAGACATCAACATGAGTACGTGAGTCAAACAACTATATTCAGATAACCTAGCATACATAATTCAACCTAAGCTACATTCATGCAGTTTAGGTTACATTATTCTGACTGACTGAAGTGGGCTAAATGACCTAGGCATCATGCTAACCTCATTGCATAGCTTCATAATGGGCTAACATCAGATGGAAAACTACATAAATGTCAAATTACAATGAACATCATTGCTTATTTGTGACAATTGTTGACATTGTTTAAGTAATCATAGCTGTGGTTAGCATAGCTACTGTTACTTCTGCTGTCGTCATTTCCTTTTGACATCACCGTGACGAGACGTTTGCTGTTGAGGTCATTTCCCTTACGGCCTTTATATTTGTGTTTTGGCTTTTTGAATTTGTGTCGCTTATATATTAGAGTTGTGGTTTTTGTGTTCCTGTGAGCCGTCAGGCCACCGTACTTTGGTGTCTTTGAGACATGTGATAGTGAGGACACTGAGACTTAACTGAGACTAAAATGGATTTGAGGCCTTACATCCTGCCATCAAAACCATCAGCTGATGCTTTGATGCTTTAGTCACATGTTACTTTGATGTTCTGGATTGGAATGCTTGGCTATATAAAGGACTCATATCTGATCAATTTGTTGCACAACTGACTGACAAGTCGGTTGCGCTACATTCTACTTCAAAAGTTCCTTCATTGACACAACAGAAATCGGGTCGAAATGTCGGGAAGGAAAGCCAAAGAAAAGAAAAAACATGTGACCTTCCAGAGTCATGACCCACAGGACGCAGACAACAAAATTACGCTGCTGAGAGAAAACGCCTTCCTGCGACATCAGCTGGAAGAAGCTGACTTCAACCTTTGCAAGTGTGATCACAAGCTCATAGCTGCAGAGAAGACCATCACAAGTTTGAAGGAGCAGCTGGGTGGGGCACAGAATGAAATAAAAAAACTGAAAAACAAGCTGAAGAAAGAAAGCGGCACCGCTGACACAGATGTTTGCTCCAGCGATCAGTCCACAGATTCTGAAGACAAAGACATCTCTCACATGTTTCTGGAGATGCATGTGTCTCTGGGGGAATTGGGGATGTCTGTTCCAGCCACGGATGAGCTGTAGTGAGGAACAGTACAAGAGGTGCCTCCTGGATGTCCCAACGCAGCCGCAACACGTCAGTTTGATCCATCAAGCCCGATCACTCCAGAACTGACAACGACACCAGCAGATGAATGAAGATGCCCGCAGAAGATAAAAGGAGAGGTAGACACAAACTGAGGTTTGAACATCCTAACGTGAGCATCAGTCTCAGCGATGGATGAGTGTGAGAGCAGAATGAGGGAGAAGGCCAGAAAGAGGAGAATGTGTCTGACCACTCTCGACAACTTCTGCATTAAAGCCAGAGAGGCGCAAGAGGGAGAAAGACTCTAAAAAGATCCTGACCTGTTCTCCCGGGGTTGATATGGGTTTTCTCCGGGTGCTCCGGTTTTTCTCCTGTATTTAAATGCAGAAAAAGTTCCACTACATGACTGAGCATCACAAATCTAGAACAACACAAACCTTCACCAAAGCACGGCAGGAGCCAAGGTCGACATTATGGTGATGTAAGAACTACAACAGTGTCCTACCTCACTCACCATCCTTAAACATTTTTATTATACTGTCACAACACAAAAATGTCCTCTAAGATGTGACAGAGTCTAACTCTGGCTAAAATTTCATGCAAATCTGTTTTTTAGTTTTTCCATAATCTTGCAAACAAACAAACAGCCTCTTACTTTGTCTCAAAGACGTCTGACCTGGGCTGTCCCTCTGATGTGCTCCTTTCTAATCCTGTCAATCCTCGTCACTCCCAAATAAGATCTTAATATCTTCAACTCCTCCTCTTCTCTTTTGGTCAGTGCCACCGTCTCTGAACCATCCAGAACAGCTACTCTCACTACCATATTGGAAAACTTTCCCTTCACTCCTGCTGCCACTCTTTTGTCACAGATAACTCCTTCCACTCTTCTTCACCCACTCAACCTCGCCTGCACTCCCTTCTTCATATAACTCATCATAGGCCTCTTGTTTAGCCTTTGCTACCTCTTAGCATCCTCACCGTTCCACCTGCCTGCCTTTCATTCAGACATGTCTCAATGCAACTGACCTTAATTCCTCTTATCTCCAGCGCATACCTCCACTTCTCAAGGTTTTCCTCCATCTGTTCCCTGCTCCCACTACAGATCACAATGTCATTCAAAGACAATCATAGTCCATGGAGACTCCTGTCTGACCACACCTGTCAACCTGTCCATCATCATAGCTAACAAAAAGGGCTTCAGAGCCGATCCTTTGTGCTGTCCCACCTCCACCTTGAACCCATTCTTCACGTCTATCCACACCGTACCGCTGTCATAGCGCTCTCCCGTTAGTAAGTTTCTATCTCTATCCTTAATCAACCTAACCTGCTGCACATCCTTCCCATCTCCATCCCTCTGCCTCGCCAGTCGACACACATCCTTTTCTTCCTTAATGTCCAACCATACAACTCCCCGTGGGCGGGGTCCCACCTCATCTTGCTTCTCTTTGTATTCCTGCATACTTTCTACATCCCTCCTCCTCTTCCTCCACATACCCTCCTCCTCTTCCTCCACATACCCTCCTGAGCCTCCTCATTCCATCACCAAGTCTCATTATCTTCTCCCATCTGTTCAGAAGGGACTCCAAGCACCTTCCAACCCATCTCTGAAGTTGACCAGTCATCTGGGAGTTCTTCTCTACCACCAAAATGCTATCTCACCCGTTCCCTGGAATTCAGTCACTCAGTCTCCACCATTTCTTCTTTAGCTCTGCCTGTGATCTTTTCTCCTTTTGCACCAGTAGAGTTATCCTACATACTAGCATTCTATTCAGTCTGGCCACGTTTTCCCATGTCCACCTTGCAGTCTCCAGTCTCTTTCTGATTGTATCTTCTGCATAGCATATATAATGCTCTGTCCCATATATAAAGGACTTAAAACTTTCCTTTTTAGCAGAACCTATAACTTTAATTAACATTGCTGCTTTTTGGTCATGTTTTTATATAGTTATTATTTCATTTTATTTTATTTTATTTTTTATTGATGCTTTTATCTGCTTTCACTTTGTAGCAGTAAAAGCAGATACTGGATCAAATGTAAAGTGCGTTATAAATTAAATGTATTATTATTATTATTATTATTATATAGGGAACCTGTGTGCTCTTACCGCCACTCTTATATGTCACCTTGTGCTCCCCTGCTTCTAAAAATACGTATTCTCCACAGCCATTTCCATTCTTTTTGTTTAATCTGACACTATCTGTCCTTCCACGTTCATGTCCTTAATAGCAGACCTGCCCATCACCTCCTCATCTCCTCTTTTCCCTTCACCAACATGACTTCCACATTGAAGTCTGCACCAACCAACTTGTGGGCCATACGCGCTGACAACATTCATCATCACACCTCCGAATTCTATCCTAATACTAATCACTGACACTCTCTTCAATTCCAGAAGACTCCTCTCATACTCCTCCTTCAGGATCAGCCCTATCCCATTTCTCCTCTCATCCCCACCATGATGAAACAGTTTGTACCCTCCACTAATTCTTCTAGTCTTGCAGCCTTTCCACCTGGTCTCTTGGACTATATATCTTCCTTATTTATAATAGTAATAATAATAATACGTTTAATTTATAATGCACTTTACATTTGGAGACATTATCTCCATCGTATTAGCTAGCTTTCTACCTTAATCTGTCCTTGTACCAACATCTGAAGTTCCTACTCTCCCCCCCACACTCCTGCCTTACCTCATCTCTCGCTGTGTCCTGGCATGCCCTCCCCCTCTCAATCTTCCTTTCCTTCCACCAACAGCAGCTTACACTCTGCTGGTACCCTGCTGGTTAACAATGCCGGTGGTGGTCGTTGTGAACCCGAGCCCCGACTCATCTGGTTTGGAAATCAGTTTTGTGTTCCGCATATTAATTTGGTATAGGTTTTACTGGCTTGTGATCCTGTTGGGTCTGGGATCGCTACCATAAAAAAAAATATATATATATCAATGCCTAGATTTTCTATATTTTACTTTAAAGAAGTGAGTAGAATAATAAATCCACACCAACGACCTATTGTTATTGATATTGTGATTGTGATCGATTGTTTTCCGCTAGTGTCATAGTTTTAATTGTTCTGATATAAATTCTGCACAATTCTGAATAAATTGTTTTTAGTGTTCATATGGAATTAATGAATGTGTCGTGATTGTTTTTATATACTGAATATTACAAAGCAACAAGCCCAGCTGAGATGGAATGTAATAAATACAACAGAGTTATCCTGATTCAACCTTTAAAGGATATTTTTGTCAGGGCAAATGCTCAGATTCTTAATCTTTTAATTTGTTGGGACATTCTTAAATAAAACTACCACCAGCTTGTAATTTAAAAGCTTTTTCTTCTGTTAAGTTTGAGAATGGCTGCTTCAAAGGATGACTACGTTTCTGCAGTCAGCAGATTTAATTCTCTGGCTATAACAAAAGGCAGAAAGGTACATGGAGGTAAATTAAACCACACACAGGAAGTCCAGTTTCATTAATAATAGATCCGGGAGTTTGAAGATTAATCAAAGTCATAAAGGTTTATAGCAGCCGGACTCAGGATTTTACAATCCTGAAAGGCCCCCGGTTTCGCTCCTCAGAAGGTCCTGAGTGTCGTTTCTGTAGCTTTAGGGCTCCCACACATCACAAAGGCAAACTCAGCCTCCTCATTCGAGTCAATGGGAGCAGAGCCTCGGGGTGGAGACTTTGATTCTCTGTTATGCTGACCAATAGCAGTAAAAGTACAGTAATAGCAACTTTGTGCAATAAATGTGCTCATTGTGTGTACTCTAAGTGGCTGATCGGATTCTTTGTGACATTATTTGGCTTTCAAAAATAACATACTGCAGGGAGAGTCAGGGGATTGAACCCACAATTGATGTACAACCATTAGAACAGCATATCAAGACCCTCCACTTTAAAACGTCAAAGTTTTGTATGGAGTTTTCCATTGGAAGCTTATGTATGGCCCAGTACGTTTTGGCATTTCCTAGAGATTATTGAATTTTGGTGATGTTACATCATTTCTTCACTTTGGGTACTACGGAAGTTTGCGATCTCTGAGCGCTTGCCAGTTGTCTGTACCTTTGACTCTTCACTGCCATCTTGTGGATGTTTTTATGTCAATTTAAAGGACATAAGGAAACATGTGAGCTCTGTTTAAAATCTTCATTATCAGTTTTCATACATAGATATGTATACACTGATTAGCCATAACATTAAAAACACTTGCTTGATAGTGTGCAAGTCCCCTCTTTCCCGACTAACTAGCGCTGTGATGCTCTTCTGTAGGATCAGTAAAACACCGCCTAGCCCTATGTTCCCATCATGAGCCCGTTTACTTACACTAGAAAGACGAGGAACGCCCAGCAAGACCTGCAGTTCTGGAGATGCTCTGACCCAGATGTCCCTGTTTGGCTCTTGTCAGAATCACTCAGATTCTAACATTTGTCAATTTTTCAAGAAAACAACTGGCAATCATCCAGATAATAAGGTTGATTATCTGACATTGTAGTTAAAATATTTTGGCCGATCGGTGTAAGAGCCTTTACACTCAATGCCCACCCCGTTGAAATTCAACTCAACAGTTTTTAATGAAGGAACTTGTAAAGAGATAAATAAAAAACAGATTTAAAAAACCTTCCCATTGCTTAATCATTCATATATTTGTAATTTTCATACACATCCATTTCGAAAATCATTCACTAATAATGCTAAACATTATTTGTATAGCAAATAAGTGTCTTTAAAACAAATACATTCATGCAAAATGTACTAAAATACAGACAACAATATAAAAAGAGGAAGAGAAAATACAAGTAATCCGGATTGTAATAGCACAGAATAGATGCATAAAAACAGGCATGCCTATTGGCTGACAAGCGGATGAAAATAAAATACAGAGTAATCGTAACAATTAATAGCTCACATAAAGCATAAAATATGCAGAAGGTAGGGGAATTTGTGCTTGAATGTGCTTACTTTGATCCACATTCTTTGAAAATATCGATCAAGTGATCTAATATCAGTTAAAACCAATAAATATCCGTTACATATTGATAACTCTCACTGTAATGATTTCTCAATTGAATTGGGGTAACGGCGAAGCGCATGTTGGTTAGAGCAGTGGGCCGGCATGGAGGGGAAGTGAGCATTGATTGGCTCTGAGCGCTGAGGAGGCGGAACGCTTTGGAAGATGGAGAGCTGTGATTGATTGCGAGTGCTAAAGAGGCGGGAGGGTTTAAAGTAAGAAGAAGTGTGATAGGTTGTGGGCGGTAACAGCTCGTGTATGATCCGCTGCATAAATAAGACGCCTGGATGGAACTTCGAACAGAGTGAGAGATGCAGTGGCACAGGGAGTTAATGAAGAAAAGTTAAAAGTGCATTAAAGGTTACAATATACAGCTGAAATCATCCACAGTGGCCGGTTCGAGTCTGCCACGGGTAGGAGGGAAATCTTTCCGGACCATGGTTCAGCAGACGGAATATGGCGGGGCGGGGATTCTACGTAGCAGGTCCCGCGAGGCGACCAACCCAGAGGAGAGCGCGTTGCTGACGGCCTCGGCATGCAGTCCCGTACCGGGGAAGCCAGACTGGTGCAAAACTGCAACTGGTCACATCAAACGGCCCATGAACGCCTTTATGGTATGGTCCAAAATCGAGAGGAGAAAGATCATGGAGCAGTCTCCGGACATGCACAACGCTGAGATCTCTAAACGGCTCGGTAAACGGTGGAAGATGTTGAAGGACACCGAGAAAATCCCGTTCATCCGGGAGGCGGAGCGGCTCCGGCTGCAGCACATGGCCGACTATCCCGACTACAAGTATCGACCCAAGAAGAAGCCCAAGACGGAAGGCCAGTCCCCGGAGAAGAGTGGTGTCAGAACCGTCAATAAGAGCCACTCCGCCCCGAAAAAGTTCTCCAAGTTAAAGTCCAGTAAGGCACCGGTGGGTCCGGGCAGAGCGAACAGCAACCTCCCGCAACCCCAAGACCCCCGGTACCGGTACGTCCTGACCACCACCTTTAAAACAAACAAGAGCGTTAAAAGGGATTTTACTGACGACGAGGAAGAGGACGACGAAGACGAGGAGGACGACTCCGATGATGAGGAGAGCCCCGCCAAGATGCCCCCCAGCAGGAAGATGAAGTCCAGAGACGCAGAGAGCGCCGCCGGGGACGAGTCTTCTGGTCGCCTCTTTTACAGCTTCAAGAACATCACACGACAGGGCACCAGCACCTCCTCATACCCGGCCTCCCTCTCACCAGCATCCTCGTCCCGGTCTGGTTCCACCTCTTCCTCCTCATGCTGTGGAGAGGACCTGGATGACCTCCCTGCGGAGGGGAACGACTTCACCCTGAGCCTCCTGGCCGGATTCCATGCCACTTCCTCGGACCCCTGGAACTCGTCCTCCAGCTCGGCTCCAGGGAACCTGAACCTCTCCCTGGTGGATAAAGACCTGGACCTAAGCAGCAGCGAGGGGAGCCTCGGGTCCCACTTCGAGTTTCCGGATTACTGCACCCCAGAGCTCAGCGAGATGATCGCCGGGAACTGGCTGGAGGCCAACTTCTCGGACCTGGTCTTCACTTGTTGATCCCACTACAAGTGCCCTGTTGGTGACCTCTTCACCGGGGATGGTTCTGAAGCTTCACAGCCAGCAAGGGGCCGAGGTGATGGGGTCCTACGGTGGATGTTTTTTGGGGTCAGTCCCCAGACAGGAACCACTCAGTAGGTCTTCTGCAGGACTGAAAGGAACAACTACAACGAGGTTTTAAGGATATTGTTTGTTTTGCTCGGGTTCTAGAGGTCACCCGACCCTATGCATTCCCACTCACATCCAAAAATCAGGATTATTTTACTTACAAGCAGCAGGACCAGAACCTTCAGGACTGTTTAATGTGACTTAATACTCTTGCACGAAGAACTCCGTGATTCGGTTTATAGAACCAAAAACTGATTTACTAATCGAACGCACTTGGACTATTGATGCCACCTCTCCAGGGGAGGTAGAAGTTCTGGAGCTTCAGGGCCAATGTGGGGACCAGACTACTGGGTGGCTGTTTTGAGGTCTGTCCCCCAGTCTTGTGCAGAAATGAATGAAATGGACCACTTCAGCAGGGTTTTCTAGACTTTGTTTTCTGAAAAGGGCTTTGAGCCCACCAAAAATCAGGACGCTAACATTATTTTCACTACCAGCTAAAGCCGTCAGGACTGTTTTAAACCCGTTAAATCCTGTTTAGTTTTATACTTTTTCCAGCTGCGACACCATGAAATGTTGATTTTTTAAGAACCCAAAACCGTTCCTGAGTATGACAGGAGACGTTTTTTGATATCCGCATAACCAAACATACCTCATCTTTTTTTAAATATATCAGAATAAACTATTTTCAAGCATATTTTTGTACAGTCATGAGGTTCTTTGGGCACTTCTTCTACTACTACTACAACCACTCCACATTCTGACTGATTATTATTGTTTGAGCATGTGAGGGGTTTGAACCCCAGCCAGCTTGCCTTGCTTTAATGCCTCGCTGTCGTTTTAAAAGAGTGTAATGACAGAAAGTGGGGCTTTTGGAGGAGCAGATCAAGGATTGTATATGTTGTGTAAAATAGGTAAAGTTTAGGAGTTTATGTATATTTGTGTGAATGAATCCCTGGTACCAGGAGAGAAACTGGATTTTTCTTTTTTTTTATATATATATATCTATCATTGATGGCACATCATTTGTTTTCCTATTATTTTTGTGCAATATAAAAGAAGAAAAGAAAAAAAAGTGTTTTGAGGACCATTCATCCAGAGTTTTGTTTGTAGCAGGAGGATAAATGTGTCCTTCATGATGAAGTCTGTTTGTGACAACTGAATAAATCAGCTGGAACTGAGTCATGTCCCTTACTGTTTGTTTACTGATCTGTGACGCTTTGGTGTCTTTCTATAACAATGATCTTAAAGGGCCTGTGTCTGCTGTTGATTGATGGCACGAGTTTCAATTCTGAGAGAATCCAGGGAATACGAAAAAAGCAAAACTGAACTTCGAGACATCCAGAAAGCCTGGATTATCCCTTATTTTTGACCTAAATTAACAAGTATTAATACTTGCCCTTGATAGAGAATTCATCCAGTGTATTCAGCAGACCAAAATAATTTCTTCAATACACTATAATAACATATGTATTTTATTTTGGGCTGAAAGTGGGTTGATATCATCGTTTTAGGTACTCCAGTCTAATCTGGAGTACCTAAAACGGAGTCCTACTCCTACTCTGGAGTCCTACTCCTCTGCCTAATCTGTTCAAAAAGTTTAGATTCCATGCTCTCTCCCTGAAGTTTTCTGAATCACCAGAAACAAGGCAAACTTAATGACCTTCAGAAAAGCTTATCATTGAATCTCAACATAGGAGCTCAAACTTTCATCATTTATGGTGTCGTGTGATCAAAACCCACGACCAGCCCCTTATCTAACATGACGACATCAGTCCAACAAGTGAGTCAAATAAGTGCAGTGATGTCATCATGTAGGACAAGCTGTCTAATGAGGTCTGAAAGGACCAGTTTGGTGTTTGCTCGTCATATGAAAAGGTTTTTTTGATTATGTAAGCTAAAAAATGTAGTTGTAAATTGAGTTCAAAAGTCCAGAGATAATTCAGGGATTATAAAACAATTTAAATATGGCAAGTCAGAAACCCTTCATTGTTGCACAGGTTTAACTTTGAATCTTAACTTCTGAGCTCACCTTAACAAACATTGTGATTAAATGTGATCAAAAAACACCATTGACCATTGTCCCATTAAAAAAAGGTCAAAAACTGATTTTAAATGTAATCCAGTACACCACTGCCCAATGAAAACAAGTGTTTCTTCACATGACCTCAAAAGCTGAGATTCAAAGTTCATTCCATAATAGTCAAGAGTTTTCCACAGTCCTAAAGTTCAACAGTGTAATACATTCTACAAATTTACCTGAGACTTTAAGCCAACTGGGTTTTACCGTTTATTTTATTTTTCTGACACGGACCAAAAAGTGGAGTTCATTTCTGGCCTAAAGGCCCACATGGACAGAACATGAACAAAAGCGTAGCTGTCAGGTTCACAGAAGAATTTGAGGTGACCTATAATCCTGCCAGAACAGTCTCCACAGACGGTTTCACTGTCGTTCACACTTCAAATCAAGTTATGTTAATGCCTCACGTGACGAACCAGGAGGTAATCAAGACACTTTTGTCCCAAGCGGCCCTCAAGAGTGATGGGTTGGGACCTAACGACAGTTTCAACCGCCTCACAATAGAAACCAGAGAATTGAAACTAAAGAAGTCTGACGTGCTTCAGACTCAACATTCACAGATGAATGAGGATAAACCCAACTTTTCATGGGAGCTTTGTGGACTTTGAATTGAGCTGACCGTCTCGTGAGGCCCGAACGCATCAGATGCATCGTCTCATATCCGTGGAGCACGCCATATTAGTTCAACTGATCTATACTATGATATCCAACGGATCTGAATGCACCGTTCTGTCTGTACAAAGTCCAATAAGCTAATCATAACACTAAATTAATCAATGGCTCCCGACGATTCTAGAGCGCTTCATTACATTTCTCTCATATGGTTGCAGGAAAACAACACATTTCAGTATCACATTAATATATGAATATTAACGGCTCCAATAACAGAAAACATAACTAACGATTGATTAAATACTCAGAGCAGATCTGGAAAATGTGAACAGGGATTTGAAGCCTCTTTGGAATCAACCTTTAGATCCTTGAAGGCGATGAGAAGCTTCCAGCACAGCAGAACACAGACACCTGGTGGTTTAGAGAAGAATGGAACCGAAGACCAACCACACCTCGTTATACAGTATTAACAGTTCCGTGAGAAAGAAACCTACAGCTATCATTTTCTCTGAGTTTTTGGCTCAGGAATTGACCCAAAACTATAAAACTTCTGAAGGTTTAGGGTTCAGTTTATCCCCATTATCATGGATTATTTGATATTTAAGCTCAGTTATCCCTTTTTTTTTTTAAATATTAGAATATTAAATGTTCTCTGTCTGAAAGAAAATCATAAATCATTATTTTACTCCTTGATTTTCATCCGTTCTTCCCACTAATGTATCGTTTCATCATTCTGGACGGAGCAGCACAGATCTGAGGTTCTTCCTGATGTCATCACAATCACATGACATCCCTCGTCCCACGGAGGGGTCTACAGCAAAACTCCACTGATCAGACATAACATTAAAAACAAGTGACTGTTATTGTGACACTCAGTTTGGACACTTTTATGTCAGACTCAGAATAAACCTTTTCACCAATCTGTGCAATAGCAGATCTTCTGAGGGATCAGACATGGGCTAACCTTCTCCTCCCCACCCATCGACAGCAGCAGTGGTCTCAGGAATGACCACCATTCCTGAGACCACTCTGGTAGGTTCTAACCACTGCAGACTAGAGACACCCAACAAAACCTGCAGTTCTGGATACACTCTGACTCAGACGTAGACAACACAATATGTCAAAGCCTCTCAGATTTTCTTTACCCTCAGAATTCTGACTACAAAGTCTGAGTTTGAAAACTAAAAATGAGGTGAAACATTCTGAAATCAGTCTTTATCCTCAGAATTCTCAATGACTTCACATCAAGATCCACTGAGTTATACATCATTTGAATTTTTAATTGCTATCATATGTTAGAAAACACAATTTTACTTTGAAAACGTGAACTTCAATGACCATGATGTCACAATTAATAATTGTAGAATAACACTATTATACTGTTGATAGGTACATTTAAATTTACAGTTTAAACCCTTTATCTTTGAGCATACGTCTGAATATACGGTAATGTAATGTAATCCTTGTAATGTACTTGTAATTTGACACTTAGTGAGCTATATCCAATGAAAATAAAAAAGTAGTTGTGAAACAATAGTTGTAAAAAATACAGTTCTTACAGTTTACTTCTGCAAGAAATTCATGTGTTAGGATCTTTTAAAAATGTATTTAGTGTAAACGTGTTTATAATTTATACTTGTCTTACAGTTTTACCATGTACTGTTTGTAGTAAAGTTCTGGCAACCACAGCTTGCAGAATTTTACAGTGCTCAGAATTCTAACTTAAATCACCGATTTTTGACAATAGCAGAAATTATAGAGAGAAAAAAAAGATGAAAATTATGGCAAAAAAAAAATGTAGATTTTGACTTAATTTTCAGAATCCCGACCTTGAAATCCGACTTCAGAATCCGAATCAAAATAACATTCCAAAAATAATTGTACAAAAAAAAAAATTAGATTTTTAATTGCAAGAAATGTGAATAATTTACACAAAAATAAAAAAAACTTGCAGCTGTAGTTTCGAGAACTTTACTGTAAAAAAATATGGTGACTATCTGACATTACACTTTTTCTGACAAGCAGCCATAAATGTGTTTTAACAGTTCAAATCTCAGTTTGGATAGGACCTCAAATATGCCTTAATGGTCACGAGTACAATAAATCCTCCAGTTAACGGTTTAATTATACATACAGCAGAAGTTCTACTGCTGGATGTTTGATTTGACTCACGTCTGATTATCAACCAGATTATTGGGGATGTTTGCGGTCGGACACCCAAACACGCCGCATAGTCTGACTGTCCGGTTTAATCACCTCACAGCTCAGATTCAAAGATCCGAGACGATAAACCTGGATTAAGTGAAGCAGGTTTAGTAGTTTAACAGACAGAATTAATGACGGGATTCTACCGGGACATGGAGACGGATTAAAACGCCACAGACTCCAGAAACGAGCAGATTAAGATTCAGCCAAAACAACAAAGACGCACAGGAACATGTGTAGTTCAATATCTATTCTGTGCTCTAGATAGAGTTTGATAGATATCTCAGGAAATAATATAATGGTATAATGATGTCATGATATTAAAGCTACGATTCTGGTTTTGACTTCCATGGACCGAATCTCAAAGAATCTTGTCCAAAGATGATGCAACGACAAGAGGAGACACGATTGGTTGCGAAATTCGCATTTGCTTGGTGTGAACGTCGTATTAGCCATAACCTGTTGATGGGGGCGTGGCTGAACATCCATTTGACATCAGAAAATGTTCCCTGTCTGGATGCATACCTTAGAGATACAGTACCTCATCAGACCAGAGACTTTCTGCAGAGCTGCATCCTGCATAATGTTCAAAGGTTTTAAATCTACAGTCTGTGGGCTTAGTTGGGACAATCGTGTGTCCCATTTTCTGCCTCCACCCTCCACTTGTTATTTTTACCCACAATGCACCGCTGGAGTGTGATTTGAGGTCTCAGCTCCATTAGAGTTGAGCCTGGAGGGGTCAGGGGGTCAGTGGGTCTGCGAATGGGAGGTGGGTCTCTGAGCCGGGACTGTTTTCTCAACTGCTATTGCTTATCAGGAGTCAGAATCTGGAGTCTCTGAGGGGATTGAACAGAAACCAGACCGCGGAAGGTAAAGGTTCACGGCTCAGAGGGCTGGAGGAGAAGAACTGGGACTGGAAGAAATTCCAAATGCAGGTCTCTGTTACCCCTTTTCCACCACAAAGAACCTGGTGCTAGTTTGGTGCTGGTGCTAGTGCCAGTGCTTAGTTGGTTCAACTTGCGCACCTCCTAAGAACATGTTCGTTATTCCATTGGCAAGGAGCCAAGTCATTTACGTCACCTTATAAGGTCGGTACGTCACCGTCTGCCTACCCAGCAACGCTCGCGCCAAACTCAAGCACAACAACGAAGATGGAGGAGCTCATCTTCTCCGTGCAAGCGCTGGTCCTGTCTTTGCAAGCCTGCACTGAGATCCACAGCCGGAAAAAAAACTCTTCTGTCATTAATTTTAAAATAAAAACATAAAAGAATATTATCGCTAGTTTATCTAGTGAAACTCACTCGGCGGATGTTTTAAAAGTGGCAGGTTTTAGTTTCTTATGATCCATAGGTTCTTATCTATCATCTCTTTTTATAAGAAATACTGAAGCTCATGAATATCTGTCAACATGTCCCGCCTCTCTTTCAGCAACACTCAGAGCTGAATGTGTCAGAACTAAGTGTTGCTGGTTCCAGAAGGTCAGGTGTTCGGGGTGGACGTCTGTGACTGGCGTTCTAATATGAGCGGCTCCCTGAAATGTTCTCGTTCTCTTTAAGGCGTCGATGACAGAAGACTTCATTTCACCTTCATCTCTAGACAAAGAGTTAGTGTTTGAGTGCCGACGGATCAGAGGTCACCGAGACATCTCATGGTCACAATGACGTAACTTCATACCCCACACACACACACACACACACACACACACCCCAGGCAACTCAGTACCTGATTGATGCAAAAGTGACCCAAACATTAGATGATTATTTCAGAATTTCTAATATCTTATTTATCTTTATCATCTCTATCAGTTATAGTAGGTGCAGATGATCCTCCTCCAGTCTTCAGAGTATAGAGGTTGTTTCTACTGCATTTAAACAATTACAAAGATGTCCATAACAACTGAAAGTCCAAATCAAGGTTTGGGTTTTTATTGCCTCGACTGATCCGGTTAGATTCTGAGAAACTTCCCTGACAGACCAACTTCCTGTCGTCTTGTCACACTTGATGATTGACTGACCGGCATGAGTCTGACATCATTCTTCTCCTCCTCTGTCATCTTCACAGGAAGTAAACCAGGCCTACGCTTTTGTGTCTGATAGCAAGGCTATATCCTGGAAAAGCCCCCAATCCCCTGCGTTGTACAAGCAATCCCCGTAATTGAACTCCTCAAATTAAATGTGACTCATTAATAATCTCAAACAGTCCATATTGACTCAACCTATTTCTAAGATGTCAGAAATATGCCCTAAGAGAAGCTCCCAGAGTGACTCAATAATGAAGATAAATACAGTTAACTTGTTTTTCTGAGCTCAGTAATAAATCAAGACAGATTTCCTCCTGTCAATTCAACCCCGAGTCGATTCATATGCACCAGATTTGGACTGATCAGAACATGAGTTGTTAAATTATGGCCTGAAAACGGTGGTTTTTGGAGGAGAAGGCTCCACTAGTGGCAGAAGTATGCAACTGCCATATGCTTTGGGAAGTAAGGGACAACAAACTGTTTTCCACAAAAAGCTCCCCCTAGGGCCTAATATATGTACTATTACAGTGAAATAATATAAATACAAGATAAATCACCTTGTGTAGATTCATCTGAACCAATTTGGACATAATCTGACGTATGCGGGAAGTAATAGTCAAAAAAACCACCAACAACAAACAACCCAAAAACCTGCCAAAACAGTGTTGTCAAATTGAGTTTGTGAGAGCTGGGAGCATGAAGGATAAAGATAACAGAAATATTTAACAGATAAAGGCATAAATGAGAAAAATTTGAACAGAAATTCAAAACAAATAATGAGGTCATGTAGACCGCTGGAGTTGGACCGCCAACATGCCGATCTTCAGGTTTAGAGACCACCGTTCCAACGAAGAGATAAAAACTGGGTCTGCCCCTAAAACTCAAACTTCAGTGTAAATTCATCCGTTATCCATTGTATAAAACACACAAACAAAGTAACCCAACGAACCAACAATCGGCACGGCGGAAACATGGACCTGATTGTAGCGCTACTAGCAGATACTGAACACAACATGTCTGTTGTTCTGAACCGATGTATGTGTCATCAGTCCTCATCAATCCTGCTTCACATCCATGAACTGATGAACTGGGAGCACCGGATTACACACACACACACGCACACACACACACACTCACGCACACACACGCACACAGCCTGAGGTCAGGGCAGGAAGGTGGGAAATGAGGGACAGGAAGCAGGCGCTTGGCCCTGTCTGACCTCGTCTGAGTTTTCCACAACAAGTGTGTGAATGTGTGTGTTTGTGTGTGTGGGTGCGTATGTGTGTGTGTTTGCGTGCACTTGTGTTCATCTAGTTTCCACAGGAGCCTTGATGTGGTGACTGTCTCCGACTGAATGAACCTGATGATACTTTAGACCAGGACGCCTCCAGGTTTCTGTTATTTCTGTTTGGATCTCAGACTAAACTGTGTCCAACAACCAGAAGAAACACAAAATACATGATTTATCGAATCTTTTTTTTTTTTTAAATAAAGCAAACTTTTTATCCAGCACCTAAAATAACACTATATAAACATCAAGATGTACGACCCTCAGCAGCAACAACTGCAACCAAACTATGCTGATGACTAGGGATCAGTCTCTGACATCACTGTGGGGGGATTTTAGTCAGAACTGCTTCAGTGCAGCAACATTGGAGGGTTTGTGAGCACGTACTGATCTTCTCGGTCCAACCACATCATCTCAGCAGGGTGGATCGGACATTCTCTGTTAGTAGAATTCACGATTCCCTCAATGATGGCGGATCGTCCTGGTGTTGAAGCAGCAAGGCAAATCCAACAACAACAACATTCCACTGACACCTCCATGTTTGACCCACGTCTGATGTTCTTCTAGTGGAATGCTGTGTTTGGTTTTCAGCGGATGGAACGGGACCCCTGATATCATACAATTCAACTTCCCACACATCAGGCCAGAGAAGATTCTCCCAGAGTCTCTAAGGGTCATCAATGTGTGTCGTGGGTAAATTCAGACCAGCCTTTATGTTCTTTTAGGTTAGCAGTGGCTTTTTCCTCCTCCCCTCTCCTTTCCCCTGATGCCATTTCTGCCCAATGTCTTTGTAATAGGGGAGCCATGACCTCTGACCTTTTTCTGTGGTGAGAGAGGCCTGCAGTCACTTACTGAATTTAAACCAGCTGATATTGGGTGAGCACAATCAGGTGGATTTGAACCAAGAACCTTCTTACTCTGAGGTAGTGACATTAATCACTACAGCTGCCTTTAGATGAAGACATCAATTCTTAAAGTTAGAGCAATCACGAGGATGTCCATTCCGACTGGTTTAAATTCTGGTTTGAGGTTTAAGGTACGTTGTGTAAAATTGAGTGACATATTATGCAGTAGAGTCACTATATATTAAGCTACAGTGGCCTTCAAGTGTCAAGTTAGGAGTTCCTTTAGATAGTATTTTTGAAAACGCAAAGCTGTAGGACAGGTTGGATGCAAGAGTGCATTATTATTTCTTCAGCATTGTGGCGGTGTTGTTGTGGGGGCTTTGTCCCTCTCTGGGAGGGAGGCGGCAGGGGGAGTGAATGGAAGGAGGCGTTACAGTAATTATTATTTTTTTAAAACCCAACTGAGCTTGTATCTCGCCATCTAAGAACCTAAGCATGAAGACACAGACTGATCGCCGACCCGGAGGAGCCACTCTCGTCGAACCACCACGGAGGAAATGTGACCGGCCAAGAAAATGTTTGATGTTATGATAAGAACTGATCACTGACACAGGGAAGTAGAAACAGTTAGCAGCATTTAGCAGTTTAGTTTGCAGGTCGTAGGAGTTAGCAGTTTGTTGAAGCTAGTAGCAGTTAGCAGCTTGTAGCAGTTAGCATTCAGTAGCACTTAGGAGTTAGTATCAGTCAGCAGCTACTAGCAGTTAGCAGACAGTAGTAGTTAGCTGTATGTATCAGTTAGCAGCTGGTAGAAGTTAGCAGTCAGTTGTAGTTAGCCGTTTGTAGCATTTAGCATTCAGTAGCACTTAGGAGTTTGTATCAGTCAGCAGCTAGTAGCAGTTAGCAGGCAGTAGCAGTGTGTATCAGTTAGCAACTAGTAGAATTTAGCAGTCAGTTGCAGTTAGAATTTTGTAGCAGATATCAGTCAGTAGCAGTTAGGACTTTGTATTAATCGGCAGTCAGTGGCAGTTAGAAGTCTGATATCTGTTAGCAGCTTGTAGCATTTAGTAGTTTCAAGCAAATAGCAGCTGGTAGCAATTTGTATTAGTTATCAGTTTGCAACTATTTGTAGTTAGCAGCTTGTATATATTAGCAGTGTGTATCAATGAGCAGCTAGTAGTGTTAGCAGCCAGTAGCAGTTAGCAGTTTGTAAAAGTTAGCAGTCAGTAGCAGTTAGGACTTTGTATGAGTCGGCAGTGTGTACACGTTAGCAGCTTGTAGCATTTAGAAGTTTCGAGCAATTAGCAACTGGTAGCAATTTGTATCAGTTAACAGTTTGAAACTATTTGTAGTTAGCAGATTGTAGTAATTAGCAGTTTGTATCAGTTAGCAGCTTGTAGCGGTTAGCAGTTTCTAAAAGAGACTAGTGACTTTGCTAATGTTAAAAGCGTTACAACAAATCAAACAAAAGTTTACTCTTGACATTGCCAGGAGAGCTCGCTAACGTAGCTGTCAACAGCAGGATACCCCCCACACACCGACTTCAACTTTGAATTTTGCCCCAATTTTTGTCCCCCACTACACTTAAGATGGATTTTCGCCCCAGGGCGTCGCCGTCACGCTACACTGCTACTGCTAATGAAACCTTCATGGTTGGACGGCGAGGAGGATTTAACCGCTGAGCTGGAACTCAGAACTCTCTGCTGCCCGTCTGAGGATCGAGAACAGACGCTGGTTCCAGAGCCGTGGTCGGCTGAGTCCAACGGTCTGCGTGGGTTATTGTTTGTTTTTTTTCTTACAGTGTGGCGTGTTGTAGGCCTCTGATGTCTATGATGGTTTTAATGGGTGCTGGTCTGGAAACCATTCACAGAGACCCAGTCAGGCCTCGCTGCTCCAGCTTCCTGCAATCTTGTGTCCGTGGAACGTTTGCTCCTAGTTTCTCCTTCAACAGCAGAAAGGAGAAGAACTCGACTCGTCTGCTTTCAGATTTAAAAAATCTGACCAAATATAGATGCTGCATCATCAGAGGTTAATCTCTTCGGCTCACTGGCCTGATCACATCCCCCAAAGAAACTTTAAATAGCTCCACAACTACCAGGTGTAAACGCATAACCTCTGTGTCTCTGGATAGGTAAGACCTGAAATTGTCTATTTTCAGTGTCAGTTACATTTTACCCGAAACTCCGTGTGAGTAATCTGTGATTAAACAGAAAGAAAAAAAACATTATTTCCATACTAGCCAGATTTCTTTTGGATAAAATGTTCTCACATCATTATTTTACAGTTACACCATTAAACGAAACAATTAATTTGCTCAGAAACTCTTTGATAACTACTGCGTCAATTTGAGGGGAATCCCATAAACTGCATGTTATTCTACACGGTCATTATGATATAAGACCAGGAGGATCCTCCATTCGGAGCAGTGGGATAGACATGATGTACTAAAAATTAGATTTTTACCACAGAGAGGGATTTTGGCAGGAAAATACCAACTATGTCCACTGGGGGAGCTACAAACACATACTACAACCCTTGGCTGGGACATAAATATGACTGAAATGATTCTTCCCTTTAAATGCTGTATCTTAAAGTCATTTCGAACCCCCTCTGTTGTCCTGATGCATGTAGGTCGTTTCTGTACGGTAGATTATTGAACATCAAGATGTTCCACCCTCAGCAGCAACATCTGCAACTAAACTATCCTGATGACTAGAGATCAGTCTTGTAAACATGTATATCTTTGAAAATGTCGTGTCGGGGGTGTATGATCTATATAAGCATCCTTTTTCGGTTTCATTGCACTAGAAGAGATGAGATATATATCAAAATATCTTTTGGTAGCACAAGACGATGTAACCGCAGAGTCAGGGTGGCATTCTTAGTTTTATATCTTATTTCTTCTTTTTGAAAGTGTTCTTGTTCCCACTTTACCTGTTTTTTTATGTTTTTTATGTGCAGATTTTTATATTTTTTTGATACGATATATACGGATAAGATATGATCACAAAAAAAAACTAGGTAGAGAACAGGGATAGGGTTCCTCTAACATCTCACATGGTTAGTCACCTTTACTTTGTTGGGTCACAGGGGGGCTGGAACCTATCCCAGTAGGCCCTGGATGAGATTCGGGGTTCAACCCACCCACAGAGACAAACAACAAGGAAGCTCGAGGACACCCAACCATCAGGAGGACATGAGATCTAATAGTTAAACTCTAATCTCACTACTAATGTGGTAAAATATCACATTAATAGTGAGGATGAAAGTCTGAAGTGTTTGTGTTCACACCCACAGACAGCAGATGGAGAGCAGAGCTGGATGCCTGCTGAGATCGTGTGAATGTTGTGTGTAAATGTGTGTGTGTGTGTGTCTGCGTGTGCTGTTTGATGCTTTTAATCCAGTTAGGCATGGTGTGTAGAATAGAACAGACCTTAATTAATCCCCATGGGGAAATTTGGGCGCTAAAGCAGCTCTAACGTTTGTTAGACGTTGGGTCAATGTTTTGAAATTCAATTTTCAAGATTTGATTTTAAAATATCAGTGAAACATAAAGAAAACACAATAAATTTATTAACAAATAAAATGTTTTCCTGTGGTGTGGACAAAGAGGAAAACTTCTCCCCTAGCTGTTGTAAATCACTGGGTTTTCCCCCACATCGTGATACCATGCTAACAGACTGAGGCTAAAGCTCACAGATTCAGCGTCATGACATTATGCTAACAGACTGAGGCTAACGCTAACAGGTCTCATGTTGTGATATCATGCTAACAGACTGAGGCTAAAGCTAACACTTTCCACGTCATGACGTCATGCTAACCAACTGAGGCCTAAGCTAAAAGGTAATGTAATGATAACATGCTAATAGATTGAGGCTAAAGTTTCCGAGATCAGTGGTTCTCAACCGGTCTGGCTTCTGGACCTCACCATCATCTACATCCCTTAATGACAAGCCGAGACCTAAATCGAGGAAAATTTTTCAACTTCTCAAATGTATTTAATGAAAAGATGGTGTAGTTTGAACCGGAGATAGAACAGAATATCACAGTATGCCATCACAAAAAAACAAGTTAAATGATAAACCAAACGACCAGCAGGTGAGAACACACTGAGGGTTTGTCCTTCTTTGACCTCAGTGTATGAAAATCCATATCTCATGTAGTCGCTGTCGTACTTGCTTTACTCAATTAGAATATGAAAACAAGCTTTGCGGGACTTCTTCTATGCTGTTAAATGGTGGGTGTCAATCAGCATTACAGGGGATTATCGCCACCTACTGTTAAGGAGTGTAAATAGACGGCACTCCGCTGCATAAAAAAATCCCCAACAAAATGAAGCACAGGATTTTTTTCAGGTTGCAACCTACCAGTTGAGAATCACTACTAGATTATATCATGCCAACAGACTCAGGTTAAAGCTAAAACAATACTTTTTTAATGTTTTTCTTTTTTGGTTATGGTTACATCATGTAATCTTGTATAATTATATTATTTAATAGCGATACTCTATTAATCCCCAAAGGGGATTAATAGAGTAACATCTTATATGCAAAAATGCAAAAATGCAAAAATAAAAAAATGCAAAAATAACATCTTTTTGCATTTAAATTAGCAATACAAATTACCATTAGTATTATTATTTAATTATTAATTCAGTTAATTTAATCAACTTATTTGTCAAATAAATTATACAAAAATATGGCATTATGTATTTAATAACTTAATTCTTGTTATTAATTATTATTATTATTGTTATTATTATATAAACTACAATTATAATATAATTATACATCTAAAAATAAAGAGAAATAGAATAGAATAGCTTCAGTGTAATGGCACACTGTACAACAAAATTAGCTTGTGCTGTGCCGAGAAAAAAACGATACATAAACTCTCATCACACACTCATGTGCACACACGTTTAAACACATTCACAGTAAATAATAAAAACAGCATAACAAAATGATTCAGTGGCCGTGAAGCAACAGCATAATTGCAAATATTGTCCCACATGTATTGCTCAAAGAAGTTAAAAAAGAGTAAAGTCCGTCATATGAAGAATAAAGTAATCAAATATTCCACATTATGTTATTAGATGACAAGATCTATACAGAATATGATGAGGATAGTGAGGTTGCTGAGGTTTAAAGGCATTTTTTAAATTATTTATTTAAAAAATTTAATTATTCTTTTAAATTTTGAGTAAACTACAATGTTGTGGCGATATCGATTCTTCCAGTTTTTCTTGACGGTCAGTAAAGGCAGCACCGAGGATGGACATCTGAAGGACGTCTAATTCTATGTTGACAGGTGTTGTCTTGGACTGGACGTGACGGGACGTCACATGACAGCTTGAGACGGCGAAGGCGAGCAGCAACGACATGGAGGTCGTTTCCGTGACGGAGGTCACACTCAGCTCTTAATTGGCTGCTCACCTCGTGGCTCCCCGTCCCAGCAGAGGTCTGTGATGGAAGGGTGGAGGTCAAGCCCGATCAAGACCTTCTTCCAGCGTCAGACGGCAGCAGGCTGATGGGAGGTGACAGCCAGTGGTGACAGGATGTTTGCATTCGTACAGAATGTTTAATCGCACATAAAGATATAAATGAAAAAATATATATCAGAGAGTATCTTTTACGGCAAACTAGCCTCACTACTGCTTCTAATCCTACACCTAAACAAGACGGAGGGAGGAGGAATAAATGTGATGGGTGGTTTTTGAGGACAGCATTTATTACAACTGCAAGTCTGAAAACCAACTAGTAGCAGTTAGCAGCTGGCAACAGTTAGCGACTAACCCAAGAAGGAGGAAAATCAATTTGAATATCTTAAAATGAGGAGGCAGCGAGACGTCTGAGAGCTCCTCCCCCTCTGAGAGCTCCTCCCCCTCTGAGAGCTCCTCCCCCTGTGAGAGCTCCTCCCCCTCTGAGAGCTCCTCCCCCTCTGAGCAGGGTCGGAGATAAGCAGCCATAGAACACTGACAGTAAATAATACGTTAATCTATTTTTTTAGGAAGTGCTGCTTATATATCGTAATTGCAGTTGCTCTGCAATAGGTTACGTCTCTTTTTCTCACGGAACCCTTAGGGAAAAAAAGTATATTACCGAAATTTCTGTATTGCGGCGCTATAGGGGTATCAATAGACTAAAAGAATTACAGTTTGATAATCTTGTGATGATATCTTCATGTCGTATTTTTTCAAACATTATCCATTATTAGATATCCAGATGATGATCCGGCTCCCTATCAAGAACTAGAGAATAATTTCCTCCTTAGAGGATTTTCATCCGTCCAAAATGATCAAAAAACGTTCATAAATTTTAGGGATCCTTCCAAGAGTCATGCAAACAAACCAACGCCAGAGAAATTATCCCCTCCTTTGCAGTGGGTTACAAACCTAGACTCATGAGTGAAGTTCATTTTCTGTTCCTGTTGGTTTCATCTGGACCTGATGAAGGTAAATGTAAGAACAAAGTCGGGTTCATTTTCTTAAATTTTCCATCTTGAATCTTTTATCCGGAGCATTTTCCATGGAGCAGCGGAGCAATCAGACTCATATCGGAGGAAATGCTCGACGGTTTCCATTTCTGCTGCTCTCTGCTCAGATGTTTGGCAGCAGATAAAAGGCCCTCAGTTGGATCCGCTCCGGTCTGATAAATCCACGCTCCCCATAATGAGGACCAACGCCGGGCCTTCTGGGTATCAGCAGACGAGGTTACACAGGAGTCATGGAGGTAAAATGTTTTATATTTATTTATATATTAATTTAAGGACTCATCACAATCATCTGAATGTGCTTCAACGGGAGGTGAAGAGGTCAAAGGTCACCAAGACACTGATACTGGAGGGACAGAGGATTGAGGTCAAACTTTAACGACTCTCTGCAACTCATTTTACTGCTGGCTGTAGCAGGAAGCTGCTGTTCAAAGTATGGAAATTATCAGAACAAAGGCCAACAGCAGGCGGGGGCCGTAACCCCGCCCCCAACTGTAACCCCTGAAAGAGAGGAACCGTGTCCAATGAGACATTCAGAACCTCCAAATGTATTATCAGATGATGTCACATGACACTGTATTTGCTAAATGATTGTTTTTAAAGCTATGAGGTCACAGGTCATGATGTTATTAAAACAGATTAAGGCTAGAGCTAAGAGCGCCCACGTCATGATATCATGCTACATGACTAATGCTAAAGCTAACAGATCCTAGGTCAGGATATCAAGCTAAGAGACCAATACTAGAGCAGGTAAGGGAATTATGCTGAAAGACTGATTCAAAAGCTAGCAGGTCGTAAGTCATGATATTATGCTAACAAAATAAAGCTAACGCAAAGAGCTCCCACGTCATGATATCAAAATAATAGACAAAGGCTAAATATAAAAGGTGTGAGGTCATGTTATCATGCTAATAGACTAAAGTTAAAAAATAAAAGGTGAGGGGTCACTATATCATGCTTACTGAATGATGCTAAAGCTAACAGATCGCAGCAGGATATGATGTTACCAGACTGATATACTAAACCTCATAGGTACCAACTCTATATATGCTGAATGACTGGTTTCAATGCTAAGAGGTTTGAGGTTATGCTACCATGCATTCCTCATATCCTTACAAAGGGATACCCAGCTGCAAAAATCCCGAACCTTCTTGGTTCCGGTCCAGAGACCACTGAACTGTAGGCTCCATAATCATCAGTTCTGTCCTGGTTGCGTTTAGTAACAGTTAATCATGTGTGCAAAGGACGGAGCTGATCAGCTAATTTCAGCTTGTTATCCTCCATCGCAGTCGGCTTCCTCTCCCTGTCATTTGCATATTTATAGAGTACTTTAGACTCTTATCTACACGCCGAGATGTAAAACCTCAGCGAGGTCAGACCAGAACATTGTATTTACAGAGGTGGGAGAGATCTGCAGTGTGGAGTCAGAATAACTGGAGAGTTGGTTTTTTTAGCTCAAACTAGACAAGTTGGTCAACAGTGATAAGTTCCAGGATGGAATATGATGCAAAACATGACAGGAAATGGTTTTAGATTAGTTCTGAAAGATAAACACACATCTTAAACACATATACACATACTTGTATACCCGTCCTGCAAGTATCAAGTGCAAGACAATATAAAACATTACAATAATGTCAACAACTCCCAAGATACCAGGTTGAATAAATGGTTTACATCTAGATCCCTCCACAGAGGAGGGATCTACATCTAGATCCCTCCTCTGTGGTCTTCTCCTTTTTCTCCGGCCTGTCTCCAATACGTCTAATCAGGGCTGTCCCTCTCATGTGCTCGTTTCTAATCTTGTCCATCTTCGTCACTCCCAGAGAACATCTGAACATCTTCAATTCGGCCTCCTGTCCAGAGACTTGCCTCCCTCTCATTGACACACATGTATTCGGTCTTGGTGCGACTGACCTTCATTCCTTTTCTCTCCAGCTCATATCTGCACCTCACCAGCTTTTCCTCCACCTGCTCCCTGTTCTACAGATCACAACGTAATCCACCGACATCATAGTCCATGGGGACTCCTGTCTGACATCATATGTCAGCCTGTCCATCACCGAGCAAGAAGGGGCTCAGAGCCAGACCTTGGTGCAGTCCCAGCTCTACTTTGAACCCATCGTGACTCCTTCTGCACAACTCACCGCTGTCATACTGCTCTCATAAATATATCCTGTACCACTCTAGCATACTTCTCTGTCACTCCTGATGTCCTCGAGCAAACCTATAATTCCTGCCTCGTCACGCCGTCGTACGCTTTCTCTAAATCCACAAAGACACAATGCAACTCCTTCTGACCTTCTCTGTACGTCTCCATCAGCATCCTCAAAGCAAACAACTCATCTGGCTCTTTTTTGGCATGAAACCACACTGCTGCTCACAAACTCTCACCTCTATTCTTAACCCAGCTTCCAGGACTTCCCCTGTGTTTGGCATGAACACAGACGGTTCATCTTTAGCGGAGGAGGGTCCTTCAAGTTATTATTGTAACTATGATGGCAAAGCTCCCAACAAAAGCCAAACCAACATGTTTCTCCGAACCCAAACAAATCTTTTTTGTTAACCTCAATCTCCAATAAATCGAGAGTTTTAACAAAACTTTATTGTCGACTTTACAGCAATGAAAGTTAATTTTGAGATGAGTCAGAAGAAGAGGAGGAGGGAAGCATGATGGAACCTGTGGGGAACAGCATGTTCTCAGAGGACAAACAGTTGAGTCTGGTTTAAACACCTAAATCTGAGAATAGAGCAGGATTGGGATTAGATAAAGTTTATATTGCAGTGTAGGTCTGATATTGTAAGAGGGCAAAAGGTCCCAGCACTGAACATAGTTAATGAAGGGGCCACATAAGGATAGGAAGACAAACATGAGTGTGTGTTTTCCAACCACACATCGATTGGTCTGAGCCTCACATGATCAGAGCTGCAGTATGAGGAGGTGGACTGAGATCTGGGAATAAACTGATCAGACTTATTGATCTACCTGCAGTCAGTACAGAATATAGAGAGGACGAGAGGAAGGAGGGGGTTTTAATCAAATAAAATTACATTTAAATGAAAGTATGAGGATTCACAAAGACAGTGTTTATAAAGGCCTGACATTGATCAAGTTTGGAAACATGAAACTGTGATGTTCCACCTGTGTGTTGCACCTTTAGGCATACTCCAGCAGTTCCTGATTTGTTTTCTAAAGGTCAGCTCCAGCGTCCACTCCTCAGACTCAGGTTTCCGTAGCCTGGAGAGGTTTCTCATATCCCGGCTTACTCTGAATGCAGCATGGCGGGATGAAACCAGATCCATCAACCAGGCCTCAGCGCCACTTTTGAAGTCCCTGCTGACTGTAAATGTCACCACTGGCCAGAGGTGGTGGAGGTGGAGCTGAGGGGGGGTGTTCATACTAATTCAACCGGAAAGATCACAACCATTAGCCACATTTCCTCTAAGGAGGAGGAGGAGGGGCTCGATTACATGTTACTCAGCAGAATGAGAAGGGGGAGGGGATCTACTGCTCCATCAAACTGACACTTACAAACTGTTGCAACTCAAACATTAAACATCTGTGACATAACAAACAAATGAATAAATGTAAATTAATAATCTGCAATGTAAAAGAAATGGATTGTTGGGATTATTCCCAGCTCCAAAAAAACCACCATGATGTTAAGAAGGCCTTAGCTCCAACATGTGCTCAAAGTCCTCCCTGGAGGTCACCCGGTCTCTGGCTCCACCTAGTGGATCCCTGATGCAGGAAGCAGTGATATCCTACATGTATGAAGAAGTTGGAAGCAGAATTATTCATCATGCGTTGTGCGTCCCTCTCCCTCCATCTCTCTCTCTTCAAACCCAAACGGTCATGGCAGTAGGCCGTCCACCCTTGAGTCTTGGATGTGCTTGAGGTTTCTGCCTGTTAAAAGGCAGTTCTTTCTTTCTGTCTAACTGTCGCCAACTGGCAGCTCACAGAGAATTTGTTGGGTCTCTGTAGGATTATTGAAGAAAGAGTTTGGTATAAACCTGCCGTTCTTGGAAAGCGCCGTGAGACAACAGTTGTTCTGGATTGGCGCTCAATATTAAAATTTGATTGATTGATTGATGACAACAAGAAGTTGTGATATCGCCATAGCAACAATTTAAACTTGAGAGCATTCCTCATTATCTTTCTATTTTATCCAAATCAATGAAACTTGTCTCCAGAGTCCTGCAAGTTCATCTAAAAATAAAAGCTCCTCATGTTGAGGAATTTCCTGGAGGGAATTAATCAGGTTTATTGGAAAAATAAACAATTATACAGAAGTTTGCCAGAATGAAATCCAGCTTGGAAATACAGATGTTTATGGTTTTAAAGATAACATTTGCTGAATATTTACCTCATAAGTAAAGTCAAACTTATTCCCAGATTCATTTAAATCTGGTGTTTGTCTCTTTGCACAAAGATATCTATTTGAAAAGCGCACGTACTTTGTAGTTCTATGTTAGGTGTAATAGGTTTATTGGTAAAATCATAGGAAAAGTCTCTCCTGTAGCCCAAAACTATTTAGATCAGAGCCAGAATATTTGAGATGATGCTCCGTGGAGAGATGAAACCAGGCAGGAACGTTTGGTATATCTGGAGTAAAAACGATGAGACGCTACAGTGAAGCATTGGAGCGGTTCCATACGCCCTCGAAACCTGCTGTGTGTGGAGGGAAAGAGGAAGATCAGGAGGTCATACAAGTAAATGTCTTCTGTGAGGAAAACGATTCTTGGGCAACTTCAAAGTCCACCAGGGCCCGGTTCTGGTGTCTGTCTGTGCATCGTGTCAGCAGCAAGTCAGAGCAGCTGTAGGTTCTCCAAGTCCTGGAGATGATAGTCACGAAGGCTGGAATCATTCAAGGACTGCAGTCGTCAGAAAAACAGAACCAGCAAGTTGGCAGAAAATGTTGTCAGTAGAACGAAAACAAAAATCGAGAAATTCCTCCCCGCATCAACGGTTCTGGCTTCGTTTGTCACCACTGGTTTTTTTCTTCAAATGCTTGTGTCTTCAGATCTTTATCCTAAAGTAACCGATGAGTGTAGAGGAGACATGGAGGAAGTTGATAGGAATTACATTCACAAATCTTAGCTGAACTTGTGGGTCTTTGACAGTAATAGCTGGCGTCGGCTCCTTAAACAGTCCGACATTACCGATGATAGCTGGAGACAGGCACCTTTATCGATGTTGGCTCAAACTAGTTATTCTAAGCCGTGATAGCTGACATTAACTCACTTAATCAATAAAAAACGACTTTAGCCTACTTTAGCGATACTAGCTGAACTCAACTAACTTAAGCAACGATAGCTGATATTTACTAACATTAGCGATCAGAATTGAAAGATTCACCAAATGTAAATTAATCTGCGGACAATTTTGAGTTTATTCATCGGGTAAATAATTAAAGCCAATGTTCAGAGTAGACCCGAATGTTTGTTTTTTTCCAGTTGTCATGAGTCCAGCTATGAGTGACAGCAGCTTGGAGGATGTCAGTGCCTTCAGGGACGCTCTGTTTATTCAGACGCCATCGTCTGCAGCTCAGCATCGGATCCAGCCCCGTTTATATCCACTACACAGACCCTGATCTGCATTAACTATTCACACAATCTGTGCTCACCGGCTGGTCAGGGGCTGCAGGACGGGGGAGGGAGGTGGGGGGAGGGGAGGGAGGAGATTAGTGAACAAATGGCTGCAGGAGGATGAAGGTGGCGTTTAATGTGACAACAGAAAGCCTTCATGTTCTGCTTACGATGACGGTTAGAGAACTATGAACGCGATCGAAGTGATTCTTTGGTCATTTTTCACATTATTTAAATTAAAAGATTATTTTTGCATATCAGAACCTCAACATTCGATGCAAAAGTGAAAATAGAGTGTAGAACCTAAAGAGTATTTCTAGATCTGACAGAGGGACTCAACGGTGTGACTGAGGCACAGGCGCCAGCCTCCTCCCACATTCATGCTAACACCTTTAGCTTAGAGGCGGCAGGGAAGATCTGTTATTCTAAAAAATGTAAATGACAAGGTTTGTTTGTTCTTTATTTATTCTCTTTAAAAATAAAAATAAATTAAAAAAAAACTTTTTGGAGATGTTGCGTATGAAAATACTTTTCGATGTAGAATAAAAACAAGGAGAATGATTGAAAACTAAATTAATACATTCATAAATTAATAAATAACATCAATGAAGACATAACAAAGGAAAAATGAAGATAGTCTAAATAAGAAGTAAATTAATTAAACTAAATAGATCAAACTAAATAAATAAAAATTCATAAAACAAGAGAGAAAGAAGATAAAAGGAATTAAGTCAATAAATAAACGAGATATGGAATGAGGACAAAATGATGAAGATAATTCTAAAATTAGCCAAAATAAAAGCGAGTGAGAAGAACCAAAAATGAAAAAGACATTATCAAAAGTAAATGAACGAATAAAAACAGACAAAAGACAGACAGAACTAAGAAAAGAATAAATTAAAAAGTGAATACGTATAATCAATAAATAGAAATCCATTTTATAAACGGAGGAAGAAAAAAATTACCTATGTTTAAATGAATGAATAAAATAATGAATAAATTCACAAAAGAAAAAAGGAAAAAATAAACAATGACTAAATTAATTTTTTTTTAAATCATTACAGGAAGAAGAAAATGAGAAAAATAAAGAAAGACAAAATAAAAAATGAAATAATTTACATTCCACATTCTTTTATAAAGCAATGGGAGGTAACGTCTCTATTTATTCCTAGATTCTTAAAAATGTAGGAATAAAGTTCTCTGGTTGCGATCCCCTTTCAGTGGATAATGATTCCACTGTAAGGTTTCCTGCTCTGTCCAGAGATCTCAGTGTCGAGGTTCTGTGACCGATGATCCCTGGTCAGACAAAAGAAAAGAATCATAATGAGCCTGACAATTTATTAAATCATAATCATCCAATAAATCGTAATAATCATTTAGACCCTCATCACACAACCTTTGGTTTTGAAAACCTATGACACATGAGAGGACAATAATGTAAACATTTGTTTAGAGAAGATCTGACATGCCAGTCGGACAGATGTGGAGGTTCGGCCCATTTGAGATAATATTGGATCTATAACAGGGGTTGATGAGGAGGAAGAGAATGTGATGAAAAGCTCTGGTTACCACGGTGACCTTGTTGGTGTTTTGGCGGCGGCACAGGGACAGATGCTGCGTCTCTGGTCCTGAGGGTGGAACAGAAACACAGTCTGGATGGAGCAGCTGCAGCTCTGAATTTTAAACTGAGTTTTATCTGTTTGAATAAACTTTGACCAGAGCAGCAGAGAGAAACTATAGAAGCTGTGGTTTGTGACAATGACAGAGAGACATATGAGACATTTGTGTTTCATCTGGGAGGGATACTTGGTGTTACAGATAATAGTTATAGAGAACTATTCAGAATACAGCAGAGACACACTTTTCAAATTCATACAAAGTAGGAAAATAAATATCCTGTGGTCCATATCCTTTCTTCAGAAAGATGAAAACAGTCTAATAACACTGAACATCACTCTGGGTCGTGTCGTCAGAATCAAAACAAGATATGGGAACAGCTACAGACCTGAAGAAGAAAAGATGTCATCGTTGTTCAAACTTAATCTTCACACACATCTTAGTGATGTCCATCAATACAGGAGACAGCGAAATCACGCGGCATCAGTTCCTCTGTGACATAATGACACGGCTCTAGTGCCTCTGGGACATGACGTCATGGCTCTAGTGCCTCTGGGACATGGTACCATGGCTCTAGTGCCTCTGGGACATGATGTCATGGCTCTAGTGCCTCTGGGACATGGTACCATGGCTCTAGTGCCTCTGGGACATGATGTCATGGCTCTAGTGCCTCTGTGACATGATGTCATGGCTGTAGTGCCTCTGGGACATGATGTCAAGGCTCTAGTGCTTCTGGGACATGATGTCATGGCTCTAGTGCCTCTGTGACATAATGACAAGGCTCTAGTGCCTCTGGAACATGTCATGGCTCTAGTGCCCCTGGGACATGATGTCATGGCTGTAGTGCCTCTGGGACATGATGTCATAGCTGTAGTGCCTCTGGGACATGACGTCATGGCTGTAGTGCCTCTGGGACATGATGTCATGGCTGTAGTGCCTCTGGGACATGATGTCATGGCTCTAGTATCTACACTTACTGAGACCAGTATGAACTTTTACTGTCTTATTGACTCGTGTTTCTGCTTCCTGTCTTTATTTTGAGTTCAATCAGAGACAGTTGGCTCTGAACCTCCTGCTGAATGTGACATTTCCTGGCAGGAGCGATGACGCAGGTCGACATCTGTGTTGCCACCTTTCATCACCTAAACACCCTTACCCCCTCTCTTCCTCCCCCTTCATCGTCCTCCCTCCTGACAGAGAGGCTGGACGCTGCCAACCAACCGACTTCAGAGGTGCTGCCACACCAGCTGAGAAAGCCTGACTCCCCCGAGGACCCCCAGAGCGCTGAGTGTTCCAGCGGCAACATCTGCCCCTGAACACATCAAACACACACACACACACGCTGAAATTAAATAATTGTTTTATTTGAACTTTATTTTAGATATTCAGGTGAGACTTAGAACAGAATAGCTTTATTGTCATTGCTGGAGGTTTAGGGTGAAGACAGGCGATTAGACTGTCCAGGATGTGAAGTGAGAGTAAACACATTCAGTTTTCCCTGCTATTGGAGCTTTTAACGTGCCGGTCTAACTTTGGAGGTATAATCTTCAGATAGGCATCATTAAAGTCTATAGAAGCGATTAACATGCATTCATGAAGACGCTGTTGTTTGTTTATGGCCTTTAGGAAGAAGAATAGTTTTTAGCTTAGCGTTAGCATAAACTGGAATATAGACGACTGTTATAACAACATTGAACTCCGGTGGTAGCGGGAGGGATCAGCACTCTACTGCTAAAAGTTCCAGATCATGTGAGCAGTGTTTATTGATAATGGCAGTATTTATGCATTTCTTTGTACACCTAGATTTTTCTGTTGAAAACACTTACTTTTATTTTGCTTTATTTTTTGAGTATTTCTTATTTGGATCCTTTTCTGATAAATAAAGTTTCTCTGCATGTTCTGACACTGAAGAACGACGACTGAACTAGTGCATCTGACTCGCCACAAACACGCACACACACACACACACACACATACACAAACACACTAACTCTATCAGAAGGCATGTATCTAGAACTGGATCAAATGATAATACGCCAGAAAATATGGGGATATTATGGAACCCGAATCTTCACCCCGGTAGATCCTTCACGTTGAGGGGATCGCCCCAAAAACCATATCATGGATCTTCTCTGAAGTTTTTACTCACATAGACCTTAGTGTGAGGAACTGGATCGATTTGGGGAAAGTGCGGGTAAACTCACATTACTGGAAGCTTTTTCTCCCAAATCACAGTTTTTTGCCATAATTTCTCAGGAGTTGATCCGATTGGGTCCAAATCTGGTGCACATGAATCGACTCGAGGAGATCTATGTTGTATATATCATATTTAACACATTAAAGCGAGCGCTGTTATTAGTTTTTTTTTAAACACAGTTTTCAGACATAACTTTAGTCTCAATTTACCCCCGACGAAAAACCTCAGGGACATCTAACCTTTTGCAAAAAACAGTTTTTGACTGTTACTTCCCAACCATAGATGTGGATTATGTACTCCATTTTTGTTTTTTTTCATTTGATTATCCGTAACTGCTTATCCTGTTCAGGGTAATGGGGGCTGGAGTCTGTCCCAGCTGACACTGAGCGAGAGGCGGGTCACCTGCCGCCCAGTTGTCAGTTCATTACAGGGCTGACACAGACACACAGACACAAAGACAGACATCAACCCTCGCTCACATTCACTGGCTCTTGTAAATCTACAAAGGAGATCTATTTTGTAGATAAATTGTTTCACTATAATAGTTTGTATTTTTCTCTAGAGCTTTTTGTGGAAAACACAGTTTCTCATCCGTAACTTCCCAATCACATGTCCACTTGTGTTTTATTTCAGCTCATATGAACTGACAAAAGGAAATCTGTCTTGTTTCACTACTGAGCTCAGAAGAACTACTTCACTGTATTTATATTCATTATTGAGTCCCTGTGGGATCTTGCCTTAAAGCATATTCCTGACTTAATGGAAATATTTAGGTTGAGCCAAGATTGACTGTTTGAGATTATTAAAGATTCCCAATTTCCTTTGAGGAGTTCAATTATAGTGATTGCTTGTACAACGCAGGGGATTGGGGGCTTTTCTGGTATATATACCCCTTCCTCCTGTGGATGCGGGTGGAAGATTAATACGTTCTCCCTGGTCATGATAACACATGGGCAGACTGAAAAGACACAGCAGAGCTCCTGTTCTCCAAAAGCACAATCTTCACGTACGATCAGACGTGATGTTTTGGTAGATACACAGCGAGCAGCTGTACTCCTGCAGCAACTTCTCTCAGACAATCAACAGAAGCCTGTTGTTCAGTGGCGTCTTCTGTTAGGAAAGTGTCCGTGCGGCTTCTAACAGTAAAACTCCTTTGTGGCATATTTGAATGTCAGCCAGCGGCGGCTGCAGGCCGTGTTTTGCATGTCCCAGCTGTGACGGTACGACCTGATGAGCTGCAGGCGGACGCCGATCCCACGGAGAGATAAGATGCAAAGTCTGAGGTCGGATCTTTATGTTTTTATAGAGGAGAACAAACGCAACAGCTGCTTCACCTCCAGATGCTCAGTAGTCAAATCAGACATCAGCTCCTCAAAGAGGTCAACAAATTAAAAGAATAATCCTCATAATAATTTGTAACTCAAGGATGAAGTGTCCTCCATCCTGTGAAACCGACTATTTACTACTAGAGCTGAGAGGCCCAAGGTCTTCAAATAACACCGATACCAACACTTCAGCACAACAGTCAACACAACAGTCAACACAACAGTCAACACAACAGTCAACACAACAGTCAGCACAACAATCAACACAACAGTCAGCACAACAGTCAACACAACATCAACACAACAGTCAACACAACAGTCAGCACAACAGTCAACACAACAGTCAACACAACAGTCAACACAACAGTCAACACAACATCAACACAACAGTCAGCACAACAGTCAACACAACAGTCAACACAACAGTCAACACAACAGTCAACACAACATCAACACAACATCAACACAACAGTCAACACAACAGTCAGCACAACAGTCAACACAACAGTCAACACAACAGTCAACACAACATCAACACAACAGTCAACACAACATCAACACAACAGTCAACACAACAGTCAACACAACATCAACACAACAGTCAACACAACATCAGCACAACATCAACACAACAGTCAACACAACATCAACACAACAGTCAACACAACATCAACACAACATCAACACAACAGTCAACACAACATCAGCACAACAGTCAACACAACATCAACACAACAGTCAACACAACATCAGCACAACATCAACACAACAGTCAACACAACATCAACACAACATCAACACAACAGTCAACACAACATCAACACAACAGTCAACACAACATCAACACAACATCAGCACAACAGTCAACACAACATCAGCACAACAGTCAACACAACATCAACACAACAGTCAACACAACATCAGCACAACAGTCAACACAACATCAACACAACAGTCAGCACAACATCAACACAACATCAACACAACAGTCAACACAACAGTCAGCACAACAGTTTCTTAGAATACTACTATGGCAGAGGACCACTGGGCTAAATCCTCGGTATGACAGCATTTAGCCCAACCCTTTTAGCCTGCTATCATGATCTGGAAAAACTCATCAGTATTTTTGGATACTGATAAATCTTCTTCTTCCTCTTTAGGCTTTACCCTCTAGGGGTCGCCAGAGCGGATCAACTTGTTCCGCCTACTGATTTGGCGTTGGTTTACTATCGGATGAAAACCAATGCCGGTTTTCTTTCCTTCCTGACGAAACCCTCTCTGGATATTAAACAAAATATAGTAGTAGAGTAATTTAATGCAGTTAACACTAAGTGAAACCATGAAACAAAAATGAGCATTAGCATAATAATGATAATAATAATAATAATAATAATGATAATAATAATAATAATAATAATAATAATAATAATAATAATAATAATCAGCTGGTTTCACTCTGCCAGAAAAATCTGAGAAGCTTTTTCTCAGACTGGATGAATCTAAACATAAAAGTACAAACTGAGATTGTTGTAATGTTTCCTCAGATGTTGCTGCTCTGATTGCTGGAACGCTTGACAAACGCAGAATTAAGTCATGAGTCTGACTGTCATCAAACACTTTTAGAGGAATGTTTGACTTTGAAGCGAAATCACATTTTCACACCAGACGAACGACGCAAAACATCAAACGAAGAACGACGGTTCTTCTCTTCTGTTGGTCCAGATTAAAAATCATCTATATTAATATTATTCTTTTGCTCTATACATATTTGAATCTGCCCAAAACAGCACAGAATGTGGTGTGTGGTAATTATTATTACAGGAAATGATCTCACTGTATCTGTGTAACAAGTGTAACTATTTTTCCTCATGTCTTTAAAGACTATATGACAAAATATAACCTAAAAATACAGATTAAGACAAAATTTTGTTATTTTATAATGTATATTTATATGATTTTGCTAAATAGCATACAATTATACTAAAATCTGTTCACAAGATTTAACATAATAAGGGAGAAAATATAACATAAAAAGGCAGATTAAGAGAAATTTAAATACAGACGGATAGTTAGCATACAGTGCTAACTTCAAGATTTTAGTACAAGTTGTGTCTTTGGGCGTAAGTGTAACGTTAGGGTTTATCTTATCCTGCAATCCAATTCTACTCTACGACCTTTTGTTCTTAATGCATACCCGATCCACTGCTTCCTGTCAGAGTACCAGAAGACGCTGATGCTGCGATCACACTGAACGCAATGCAGATGTTTTTTCGCAGCACGATTACAAAAGTATTTTAGTAGTTCACTGGTCGAAGCCAATGACATGAATTTGTGTTATTTGCTTATTCAATTGATAAACCTTTTGAACTTTATAGAGAAAGTTGAATGACCGTGTCACGCTAAAGACTATTAGCTTTGATTTCTCGTCATGTCACGGCTGGAAACCAGTAGGATGAATGGTGTCAACTAAGGGCGTAAATCACCAGGTCCATCAAGATACGATATTACATCGATTCTCTGGACAACGATACGATATTTGCCGATATCACAAACTCTTCCACGATACAATCATAGTTCGATCGATTCTGAGGCCTTGGATCGATATCAGACGATATTATTTATCCATTTAACAACATTGTCTGCATTTCACCTCAACACAGACAAATTATGAAGCCATTTTGACAGGTTTTGACAAAATGATGCTGAAATGTGATAATAACAAAAAGAACAAAGACCTGAGTTTCACTGTAAAGTCCCACATAATGTTTTTTTTCTTCTCAGTTAACATAAGGATTCCTGATTACCTTTAAATTATGACATAACCGTCTACATTTATGTTTCATGAGATTGTATTTACATGGTTCTGATAGGTGCTGTGCTCAGTGGTTTGGTGGTATTAAACTCAAAATGTTTTACATCCTACAGAACCAAACATCAACAAAAAGCTGGTGTTTTCTGTAAACAGCCTCTCATCTTCTGAATAATATATTTTTTACAATGACTTATTTGTGTTATGTTAGAACTCAGCGTCTCATTAACAAACACCTTTTTTAAGTTTAACTGAAAAATATATTTATAGTGAAATAGTTTTTGTATATAGTCGTTTCTGGCTTGATTATGGTTGCGCCATCAATGTTAGCTACGTTAGCATTTATATGGTGATTCCCACTATATGTTAGCATTAGGCTAACAGACCAAGAGCTAATTATTTTCCACATTGTTGTGAGGCACTAAACATTCAGACGGCCCCTGGAAGCCTTTATCTCTCATTTGAAGAATAGTTAATCTGCTAAAGTGAACGCTAATTTGGGCAATTAATGGAAGAGCAGATTAAATAGACACAATTAAATTGCAGCGTCTGGTTGTTCCCACTGGTCCGCAGCTCTATGTGCTAATAGGGAAGGGAGCCTGTCTACAGGAAACACTCCAGGCTGGCGCCTGTAGTAACTTCAAAATAAAGGTGTACCTTAAAAAAGATGATATAGATCGGTATTTCGACTTTCCATCGATTGGACTGTTGTTCAACAAATCGATAGGTCTGACACTAGGGGTCGATGTATCGTTAGACCCCCAGTATCAGACCTATCAGAGTTTGGTTTTAAGAGGTGTCTGTGACACCACGAAAAACAGAAAGCAGCAGATGTCTTTATTTTCACCATGGTTGATAACAGAGAAAAGTAGCACAAAGAAACATCACTTTTATTGTATATTTGCATTACTGGTGCTTGTGATGCAAGTAGAGGGAAAATTACAGTTGACTTTTGTGTGAAGGCAGAACCACACTCAGAGTCGCCCGGATTTCTCACACAAATCGTTCCAGTGTTGCTGAAGCTGGAGGATTACTGTACTTACAAAATCACTTCATCAAGGTTGATTCGAGGGGAGGTCAGTGTTCGGTATGGGGAGTAGGTTTTAATCTGCTGTTTGAAGATGATGGGGTTGTGTAGGCTTCAACACTCTGTGATCTCCAGCAGCACTGGAGCAGTTTTGAGAGTAAGCACCTCAATATCTGAGGCCATGATTCTCTGCCAATAAACATTGGACAGTCCCCTCTGGGTCGAGGGTGAGTTGCTGCCTCAAGTAAAGGAGTTTAAGTATCTTGGTGTCTCGTTCTTGAGTCATGTGAAAATGGACCGTGAGATGGAGAGTTGGTTTGGTGCAACGTTAGATATAATGATTTTGTTTTATCGGTCCATTTTGCTGAAGAGAGAGCGGAGTCATCAGTCAAAGCTCTCAATTTACCGGTCCATCTACGTTCCAGCCCTCACCTTTGGTTCATGAGCTCTGGGTAGTGACGCAAAGGTGAGGTCATGGATACAAGTGACTGTAATGAGCCTCCTCCATAGGGGGGATGGACTCAGCCTTTGGGATAAAGTAAGGAGCTCAGACATCTACATAGAGCTAGACATAGAGCCTTTGTTCATTCGCGATGAAAGGAGACAATTCTGGTGGTTCATCATCTGATTAGGATGCCTTCAGTACACCGCACTTTGGAAGTATTTCAGGCAGGTCCAACTGGGAGGAGACTCTGGGCTGGACCCAGAACTCTCTGGCCTGGGAACACCTTAGGATCCCAGTGGATGAGCTGGAGAGTGTTGCTGGGGAGAGGCATGTCTGGAATTTCCTTCTTAGCCTGCTGCCACCCAGTACCCAACCCCGTATAAGAAGAAAATGAATGGATGGATTAATGCATAAATGCACGGATGAAAAGTTAAAAAATCTCTTGAAAAATGTTGTGTAATACTATTTTTGCTCACAGATGCAACTTCACATCATGGCTTGTTTTCTGAAGTCTTTTACTGTGAAGGGCTGGATGCTTTTACTGTGAATGGTTCCAGGAACCTCTTATACCTTTTTAATTATATTTCATCATCAATTATAACTTCTTTCTTTAACCCCTGGGAGAAAAAACTTAAATCACTGAATTATTGGGGATTTTTTTACCATCAAACTTCCGAAGCGTTGTTCTCCTGCCAGCATTTGTTGAACCAATTCATGCGTTCATTAACCTCCATAATAACCAATACATGTCTCCATAACTTTATTTATGGAGACATGTATTGGTTTTCGCATTTTACTTTGAAGGTTATTGTCATTGTTTTTGATCTGTGTTTCCTGTTCTTATTTTGTAAGATGTGGTCCATGTAATTCTGTTAGCTTTACATTTCCTGCATTTCTTTGAGATCTATTTACCCATTTCCCCCAGTTTAGTTTTTGTGTGTTATTTCTTATCCCTCTTGTGTAAGTGTTTTCTTTGTGTGTTTCAGGTGTGTTTGTTTTTATTGGAAACATTCTTACAGTGTACATTAGGATATTACCTTGCAGAGGAGGGAGTTAATAATAATAATAATAATAATACATTTAATTTCAGGTGGTCATAATCAGGAGAACTCGCTGTAATCAGGAGGTTAACAGAACTTCTATCCGGTTGTGTTAATGTGGATGATTACCGTGTTATTTTCTTCTTTTTTTTCAAAATCTCTGCCTCAAAGGTTACATTTCATACTTCACATTTCATCTATCTATCTATCTATCTAGTCAAATCCGCCATGAATGAACTTCCAGGTGACCAAACCGACGATGACGTCATCGGGTGAGAGCCAATCAGCATCCAGCTTTCCACTATAAAAGCCTCAGTCCGTCTGTTGTCTTTTTTGCTGCAGTCGTAATGTGTTGATTTCGCTCATTATAACTCAGATCTGTTCACCAGTTCTCCGTCCAGCAGGAGGAATGAGAGCCGGCAGCCCGATGCTGTCAGCGGGCAGCAGTAGGAGGAGCAGGCGGACACTGCGCTCCCCACTGAGGCGCTCCTCCTCCAGTAAGATCCCGAAGGGTGAAACGCCGGTCCCGGTGTTCCTGCTGCAGGACATGAACCTGTGTTACCAGCTGCTGAAACAACTGGTACCGGGTCTGCCGCCCGAACGGGCTGCCAGCAGAGTGGAGATTCTGCAACACGTGATCGACTACATCCTGGATCTGCAGAACGAGCTAGACGCGTTCACTCTGATCAGAGAGGAACCAGATACCTCTGCGATCCACCGCTGTCAGGTAACGGGTGTTAATTATCTCTGTTTTCATGCTTTTTGATAAATATATAGATAATACAGATGGTTTTGGTATTTCTGTATTCCTTGAGTGTTGTTTGTACTGCAATAAAATCTAAATCTAAATTCTTATTATTTTTGTAGTGTTTT
>VRLP01001533.1:0-67500 GCA_009660295.1 Lophius piscatorius | reverse complement strand
AACTAACTGGAGGGGAGTCTTCAAGCCAAAACATATCTCTAGTTGCTTTGGACTCAACCCAAATGGATTGCCATGACCTGGATGAATGAGAATCTACACAGACACATTTAGGGAGAGAAATGTCGCACATGTTTACAGGGACAGCTGTGTAATACAGTTTTAGGGACACAGGTGTTACACATTCTTATGGGTACACAGTTGTAATACGGGTTTAAGTAAACGTGTAGGAGAGAGGTGTCATACATACTTATGGGGACACAGGTGTCCAAATGGTCTGAGGACACAGGTGTGACACTGGTTTAAGGAGACACAGGTTTGCGGAGACATCACAAATGATTACGTGGACAAAGGAGTGTTTAGGAGACAGATTTAGACAGTGATCAGAGATGACTATGGGGACACAGGTGTGACACTGGTTCAAGGAGAGACAGGTTTAGAGAAAGGTCTTACACGATTTTTGAGTTTTAGAGGGTTTACAGACACAGGTGCCTCAACTCTTACTTGAGCCTACATCAGACAGTAAAGTCCAGAATCCTCCGCTTCAGCTGATTTCATCTAAAGATGTTTTTCAGTTAAAATACCTTAAATCTGTTCTGATGAGTTTTCATGGAAACTATTGGGATCCGCTGTGGAGGGTAATATTTTATTAACTAAAAGTTCGGTACTTCATAAATTGGGATCAAAATTGATTGATTGGAATTGATGACTCTCAGCTATTAATTCCTGGAGGCGACAAATAACAACAACAACATGCAGCAGCTTCTAGAAGTTCCTACTGAGTTACAGCTAACTACTATGGCGTGCACCTAAAACGACCACAAACTACCTAATGATGATCACTACGAGTTAACGAGTAACGAGACCTCCAGCAGCCGCTCTCTGTTGACCCGCTGACCCCTACAGGAAAAGCAATACTGTTTTTTTTTTTAAATGTTTTAACTACAGCAACAGCTGATTATTTAATATTTTTTTACTCATTATTTAGTAGGCGGAGACAGTCTCAGATGAGTGGCTTAGTATAATTGTCTACCTACAGGTTCTGGAGGCTGGAGGGCGACTATTGGTTGGACTCTCAGTGCTCTCTTTGTCCACATGAGGTCACAGGATGCTCTCCCGCTCCTCGCCGAAGGTGACAGTGTCCGAGGACATGGTGCAGATCTCCGGTGGGTCTCCGGGTTTCAGGCCCCTCTTCAGGTGAACCACACGGACGTTCTCGTTGTTGGGTCCCAGCCTGGTGGTGGTGGTCCCTGAGGTTGGGGAGATTATGACATCACTGGTGGAGGAGGAGGTTGGGTTTGAAGAGGAGCTATCTGATGGTTGGCGGGGATGGCTCCCCTGGGTGTTGGTGTTGTTGTTGAGGGTGACGTTGCTGGGTGTGCGGTTCAGGTTGTAGCTCTTGGACGAGGGCCAGCTCTCCTCGGGGCTGCTGGCCAGCAGGCTGCACTGGTCCTCGGAGCAAATGGACATGCGGATGACCGCCGGATCCTGAAGGCCGCTGAGACTACTGGGAAGACCTCCCTTCCTTGCCAGACTCTCCTCATCCAGCTCAATCAGGTTGGACCTATCCAGCTGTGAGAGGTCCGCCTCCTCGTCCTGCAGCGAGTGGTTGGGGGAGCTCTCGTTGGAGCGAACGCCTGAATCGGACGAGTCCTTCTTGTCCAACATGCCGTCTGACAGGTAGTCCTTCCCCTTCAGTGCCAGTGAACCGCTAGGATGTTTGGGGTTGACCACCTTCTTGCCGTCTTTCAGTTGGGGGGTGTTATCAGACTCCTCGGACTCATCATCACTCGTCAGCTTGTGGTAGCGCAGCCCGCCGCCAGGCTTCAGCTTCAGGTCGCCGGCGCCCTGGAACAGCCCGATTCTCTCCGTGGAGGTCTTCCGGGTCAGCAGGGACTTGGAGGATCCGTGGTCGCCTTTCTCATCCTCCTCAGTTATGGGGTCCAGAGCGCCATCTTCATCTGGCGCCGGTTTGCCGCTGCTCCTCTTATTAAAGGATTTGCGTCCGTCCGCGTCGCTGCCATCTTTGCTCTTGTCCTCTGATGATGATGTCATGAACTGTCCCGGCTGTGGTTGGACAGGCCTCTCTCCCCCGCCGCCACCCATTTCCAGCTGAGCCATCTGGGCGATGTACTCCTGGTAGGCGCTCCGGTACTCAGTCTGCTGCTTGTCCGTCAGATTACCAATGTCGTTGGAGGACTCCTGAGAGTTCAGGCTTGTCATGCTGGTGGTCCTGTGAGGGCCACCCTGCAGAGAGAAGAACAAGAAGAGTTTGTTTACTGTTTGAAGAAACTTTAGAATCCTCACTGGATCTTAATACCAAAAGTTCATGCAGTTTAGTTGTAACAAAAACAAATTTGTTTTTTTTCTCGGCAAATTATAATACCAGTTTAGTTGCGTAGCGTCACCAGGTGTATCGGAGGATGTAGAGCAGGATGTCAAATTTATTCAAATATTTTCTGTTTTCATAGTTTTAAATAAGGGTGATAATTTAAGAAATCCCATCTAAGCATCATCTTCAGGTCCCTAAGATGAGAAATCTTTTATTGCCCTTCGGAGTAAAAATTAGTTTTAGGTAATGGAATAAATAAATGTTCAGTTCTGTGAAACCTATAACAACGCAGTAACAAACAACAACAAAACTGAAAAACAGATGAAGTTTCCTCTGCAAGCTCAGACATTATATTCATAACACATGAACAGTACTGTTAAAATATTGAAAACATAATACAATAAACACCGAGATTAAATGACAGTGAATCGGCATCCATGTTCCTCACACTCGTGGCTCAGCAGGGGGGAAAATTGAGCTGGTTGTTTATTTGGTTTACACACCAGAGGCGACTCAGCTCTACTCACATGAATGTACAAGGAACATAAATCCGTAAACATAAGCCCCTCTCTTCTCTTCAGGAAATTATACAATTATTTTGTATTTGGAATTTTAGCGCCCAGGACTGAAGTAAGCACAAATGCTGCTTTGTTTTTGATCTGAAGTCACAGAAACATCTGAAAACCAAACACATCGTTCATAACATCATACAGCATTAGACGGTATAACGGCTGGATATATTAAACACTGCCTTCTACTGGTCGGGGGTTTAAGCACACAAAGGAACGTAAATCTTCACGTCGAAATTAATACTTTTAATCAATAAAGGGATTTTTTAATATGTATATTTTTTCCTGCAGAGGTTTGGTTGGTCATTTACCCTGTGTCACAAACATAAACGAACACTGTCAAAGGTCAAAGGTTATTCTCGCTTGGAAGTGTTTACCATCCACTGCATGTTTGCATTTCTGCCTGGGTCGTCCAGTCCCACATTGCTCAGCTCCTCGAAGCTCAGGTTGAAGCTGTACATCGGTGAAGCGTCTGAGTTGTTAGCACCAGCATGAGGCGGAGCCAACGCCCGCCTTCCCATCTCTATGGGACCTCCTACTACGCTGCCTTGCTCACTGGCAGCCTCCTCATGCAGCACTTGGCTCTCTATGTGACGCATGTCCAGAACCTGCAGTCGAATGGCAGAGACAGGTAAACCGAAACTGTTAGAAGACAGGCAGAGAAGGAACCCAGGGTTTTTATAAAGGGGCTCACTTTCATTGTGCAACCTTATATCTAAATGGTGATATAGCTTTAAATACCAAACATTATACTGTTGCCCTACATGTAGTCTTCCTCAAAATGATGATTAATCCGGCAAAACATCAAGGTGATGCCAGTTAACAGTGTTTCTGTTCACTAAAACCTGTAAGATGAAAACAGACCATCAAATGGACTTTTATTTCATGTAGTACTCGAGATACCGGCACATATCAACACGGCAGCGTCTGCGGTTCATGATATCTCTGCTAGTAAGCTGTTTTATTCACCTAGTGAGTTTACTCTCATTGGTTTGGTGAATGTATTTAACCCCCAAATTCTGATGCTAACTTAAACTTAGACTTAAGATGTATCAATTTAAATACTCTACAACCCAAATTCCAACATCATGTCAGTTAAGACTGGATTAGCTGAGATTCTGGCAGGTGTTTTTAAAAGAGAGTTAAGATTTATTAATTCCAAGGGGGAATTAAGTAAAATGGAAGTTCCCTGGAACCATGCCTGGAATCATTTTTCAGATACACATCAAAATGTAATGTTTAGCCAGGGTTTTTCAAGATAAATTGAGTTGCTGTAACAAGATACTCAGAACTGTGGTGTGCAGATATCAACTGAGGTACACTTGTTTTCCAAGGAAAGTTCTAAATGATCAGGATTCAAGAAGAAGCAACAACTCCTCTCCTCAGGTGGTCCAAATTGCTCTCTGGACCATAGAAGGTGGATTATTAAACAGTTCTACTCCACCCTGCTATGCTTCATCATGCTCAGGCATAAGGCGAAGAATTGTGGGGTAGAATGAAAAAAGGTGTGGCTAAAGGAATTCTTATTATCCTGTCCTGGGACCTGTCAGCATTTTTCCACCTTTTACTTTGTAATGGAAAGGGATACCATTGACCCCTCCTCCAGAAAACTGTATTTAAATTTTTTTCACTAACTAATTAACAAGACGAATTAACATAGACAAGATGTCCTTACCAAGAAAGAAGAAAATTTGAAATCTCAGAAACTTTAAATTTACCATAAAATGATAAATGATTTGGTCATGCATGTTTTTAAAGAGTACAATAAATCAGACCTTCATGGAAAATAGTCATTTTTATTTAAATTAGCTCAAACGTTTGGGAAATAAGTTTTTAGAAAAATAGTTGATCCGTATTAGACTTCTTTTGGTTGTATCAAGTTACACAATATTATATTATAAACCGGTTTAGTCAATTGGCTCACATTTTTCAATAAGAAACAGTGATTGAAAATGAGCCCAACCAAACAGCTTAGCAGGATGTTAAAGGGTTAATCTGAAAGGTGTTGGAGCACATTTAAACCCATCAGTTGATGTGATATGTAACGTGTTTACCATGGCTCTGAAGAGCTGCCAGTCTCCAAAGTTCATGCTCATCTCCTTCTTCAACTCGTCGATGTTACACTGAGACAAAACTCTGCCGTTCACGTTCGCCTGGAAAACAACATTTAATTTAATCACCCTCATCTATCTGCCTCACACAGGTGAGAATGTAAGTGAACATCTCACCGTCGTTACTTACCTTCCTGATGGTGGCGCTGTACTGTCCCATCATGCTCTGGTCGATGCCTTCAATCAGTTGCACGCGCTCACAGACGGCCTCCGTCGCCATGGAGCTGAGTAGGATGGCCGGAGTGCCAGAAACAACAGACGCTGAACCCTGAAGGCAGAAACAAGCACAAGTTTGACTCGTGGGTAAAACCTAAAAACCTAAAAAAAGTTCAGTTGTTTTTGTTTACAGCTACGACAAATATCAAGATTTACAATAAAACATTGCTATGGATATTAATGATGCTTCCAAATACCACACATATATTCTATGTTCTCTTCTGCAGAGAGTGAACATAGGAGGATCAGGACACTAATGACTAATATTCAACTGAAAAGGAAAAAAGAATCCAAAATTCTTTCCAGACCACTGTCGGTGTTTGAACTGAAATGAATGAAAACTGGAAATCACTAGACGTGATCAGAATATCGCGATATTTTCGGTGATGATATTCTGCCATGAGACGGACGTCAAATATCAATACTTCATTAAAGAAAATTAAAAAATGAATTGAACTTTTTGATGGTGAAGTCCGCACTAACGTCAACCACTGAAGGAAATAACGCGATGATCGCAGAAAACGCAGAATTGTTCAAACTTTAAAGATTTTTTCTTATTTTGGTTTGATTTGCATTTCCAAAATTTTATCTGAACTTCTTGTGAACTTCTTTGACCTCATCTTATACGTTGCATGTCATATTAATAGAGCAACAAATTGAGTCAATTTCCCAAAGGGAGGGTATCAGTATCTGCACTGCAAAAACTCAGAATCTTACCAACCGTCAACAGTTTTATTGCACTTGATAAAAGACACAATAACTGAACACGTAACATTTTAGTGAGAAATTTGGGATTATTTTATGACAATGCATCATCAATATTTTTTTACGTCAAAGAATCTTTAGCATATAGCAGATGATCAATATGAGTATTTCCAGCTAATTCATTCATTCAGTATCAACCGCTCATGCTGTTCAGGGTCACGGGGGGCTGGAGCCTATCCCAGCTGACATCGGGCGAGAGGCGGGGTACACCCTGGACGTGTCGCAAGTTCATCGCAGGGCCGACACATAGAGACATACAACCATTCACACTTATACTTACTCCTACGGGCAATTTTCTGTCACCAATTCACCTATATTGCATGTTTTTGGACTGTGGGAGGAAGCCGGAGTTCCCGGAGAGAACCCACACAGACACGGGGAGAACGAGCAAACTCCTCACAGAAAGGCCGGCAGAGGTGGATCTTAAAATGCTTGATTATCACTTTCTAATTTATTTCACGTACAAGATGGTCTTAAATCTGAAACTGTGTCACTGTTATACAATTCGGAATAACATAAAAGCTCCCGAATGAAAAGGATGACATGTAGGATCACAAACAGCTACTATTGAGGGGAGGGAAACTGTTTTTTGAGTGTTACCGCCTTATTCTGAGACACAAGACTTCATAATAGTAGTAAAATATAGATAAAAAATGTAATTTACCACATGATTTCAAGATCTCCATTATCTAAATATCACATCTTATTTCAAGAAATCTTACTGAGGAAATTTCCCCTTGTTGTACATCAGTTTTTAATACTTTTTACAAGCTTAAAACGTCCCCTATTCCAATTTTTTTTTACTTTTGAAGAAAGATTTTTTTAAAGTGTGGCAGTGTGTAAAAGCTGCAGCGAGTAGAAGGTCGAACGTCAAACTAAAGCTTTGGCTAATCCAGACAAGCTACATGCTGGGAGTCCTAGTAGGGGCAGCATTTCAGAGGGAGTTAGTAGGAGGAGGACATTGAGAGGAGGAAAGCAGAGCAAGGAAGGAAGGCGCTGTTACGGAGAGTTAAATACCTGCGTCCTTCTCATATAAGAAACCTTAGACTGCAGACAGACAGACAGACAGATAGACAGACAGACAGGTAAGGGATGAAACACAGCAGGAGACAAAAAGTCTGAAAAAACACAGATGAGCGACGAGCAGGACGGGAAGTGAACATGCTTACGAACATTCTTTTTTTTAAATTTTCCTTTCAGGATGTCAGCTGAAGAGTTAACCTAAGGATTTAAAAAATCCTTTGTAATATTATTCTTTTTTAAAACAATAGTATAGGTCCAAATCTATATAAGAAAGCCAATTTTTGCCAAAAAAAAAAAGGATGCAATGAAGGACAAAAATTATTGCGCTCAAAATTATTACAGAACAAATTCTATAACTATGACAAAAATGTCTGTGAACATTTATTTGGAGATGGTCCTCCATACTCTAATGACTCCACATGAGCAATTCAGACAATAAACCTTGATAAAATCATGTCACATGTCCGCATAACAGTGCCTTTGATTCCTTCCATAAGAAATGGTGAAATACATCCAGGTTTGTATCGTACTCACTGGTGCTGCTGAGACGTCCCGACAGAAGGAGGTTTTAGGCAGTGGGCGTGGGACAAGGTGTGATGGGAAGGAGGTGGCCATGAATGGGCGTGGCAGCTGGTAAAGGTGATGGGAGAAATATGGCTGGGGGGAGGGGCAGAAAATCAAAATAATGATCATGGAGATGAATCAGCACCAAACAGACAGAGAAAGGAAACTCAAAAAACATTAATCAAACAGTGAATCACTGCTGCTGTAATGCATACAGTGAAAATGTTAACACATGTCACGGTTAATTTCTGGTATTAAACTGTTCATAAAAATCTGTGAATTTTTATGAACCGTGAAGCCGTGAATCTCATCCATGAGAAAGTAGGTGGACTGTTTTCTAGCTGATCTGCTGCCTGAATCAGTTTTTGGAAATTTATTTCCTCTTATAATAATAAGACAATTTTCCTGATTTAACGATGCTAGACTTGAAGATTCCTTTTGCCTCTGGTCTTTGTGCTCAGCTAGGATAAACGTACCCACTCTCTAATTATGTACGGAGATGAAAGCGTTTATATAAATGTTGGACTGCTCCCCTAAAACACTGTACAGCCTGGTTAGCCAGCAACAACTTACACATTTTCCCCTTTTTTTTCTCCTCGTTTTTCAGAGGTGAAGTTTTTTTGTCATCATATTTCTGCCACTTCAGCCAAATACCATGAAAAGAAATATCTGGAGATAATGTTTAGTTTGTCCCTTCTAGGCTAGTGTACAAACATGGCAGGATAAGGACACCCTCCCTTCTTGGATATAGAGGATGCATTCTGAGCGAACAAAAACACAACAAACTTATTTCAGCTGATTATACACTAACAGAAACATGGTTATGACTATTATATTCACTTTATTCAAAGGGACACCTCTAGATTTTACTCACTGCTGCTTTATAAGTAAAGAGGATGACTTGATTGGGCTTTAACAATTAGAATCATGCGAGCGCTGTAACTCATAACACAGAATTAGGAGAAAAAAACATAAACTTGACGGTCCACTAGACGAGGAACAGAAGGGTGTTTTGGAGATCAGGATAATGACAGCAGGGATTCACTGTGAAGCACAGGAGGGCAAACTCAGTTCATTAGAAAGACCTGTCACAATTATGACATCATCGGCCGATCTGGGGGTGTGATGACAACCGCACTACCAGACGTGTGTCACATGACGCCTACCGGGAACTCCTTACCGTCAGAACTACAATATTTGTAAGAGTTTCTTACTTTGCTGGTGAAAGCTACAGGACTGTGTTTTTATACGTGTAGCGAGACCTAGTTTTAATCTAAAAAGGTCACCTGACTCACCGTACGCATTTCCCGTCACTGCTGTCACTGTCAGTCATCCTCCTTAAAAGGAAGAGGACTACTGCCCTCATGTAAACCAGAATAGGATGGTTTACCTTGATATGACACATCATTTTAAGGATAAAATTTAGAATTCAAACTTAAGAAACGTATTGGCGATCTTTTTATCTCTCCCTCTCTGCTCTTCGAGATGGTTCTTATATAAACCCTAAGCATTTCTTGCCATGCCCTTTACAAATCATTTTGTCTTTTAGATTTATTTTTAGACCTCTTTTTCAGCATGGCATGTTTAGTTTCCTCCCTCTTCACTGATACGTAGAGTTCATTAACTGTATTTATTTATATGCCCGTTAATATTTCCTAATTGTGACAGCCCTACTGACAGAAGAGAAAGTAAATCAAATCAAATGTAACATGACAGAAATTAAAAACGGACAGAGATGAGTGGGAGAAGACTCCCACTCTGGTGACTGGTGGTAATGACTGGTGGTAATGACATCAGGGCGTTACTTACCATTCGTCCAATCAGAATAGTTGACACTGAGTCATGGGCTAATTCACACTTAACATTAAGAACCTGAAAGCTGAACTCACCTCTCAGTCTCAATGACATCATGGGGTGCCTGTGGGCTGACCGTGTACTTACCCTGTTGTAGAAGGGGTGCTGTGGTCCGGCCATGCCGCTGTAGTAGCTGCTGTGAGGCTGAGGAGCGATGACGCTCCCTGCTGGCTGGTTGAAGGGCCCATTGAAGGAGGCGGAGGCCGAGCATGTTGACGACACCTGAGAGTAGACGGAGGTGGGGCGGGGCTGGGCCTCCTGCAGAGGGAGGGATGGATAGGTGACCCCACCCATATTAATTTGCTCCCGGGCAGCTCGAACATCTGGATCAAAGAGAAAGAAAAAATCTTGATCAGAGAGAGAGAGAAAAGATCTGGATTAGAGAGAGAGAAAAGATTTGGATCAGAGGGACAATCTGGATCAGTGAGAGAACTTTTGGATCAGAGAAAGGACATCTGGTTCAGAAGCCAGTCCAGATGTTTCATCACGGTAGAGCTCCTACCAGCGATGATCTCCCTCAATTTGGGGTCCAGGTTGACAGTGCAGGGCAGGAAGGTCCGTATGTCTCTGGTCGTCAGGAAGGGCGTTCGTGACGACATAAAGACCTCGAAGCTGCGAACGTCTCCATCGATCTCCAGCAGGGGCTCCACGTCTTTGGTGGTGGGGATATTTTTCGACACTCTGAAAGAGAAAAAAACTCTGTTTCACTCTTTTCTCGTTTCTCTTGGTCTGTTTCGGTTGTCTGGTTTTATTTTGAAGGTTTATTTTAAATATCCTGCACTGGTCCTGTTTTATTTTGATTCATTCCTTTGTTTAGATTTTTTGTTTAATTTCTTATCCCTCTTGTGTAAGTGTTGTCTTTGTGTGTTTCACTTGTGTTCCTTCTCCCTCTCTGTGTCTGCCTCTCCACTGTTTCTATTCTCCTCATGTGATCGGCTATCATGTTGTGCTGTGTCTTATTTTCTCTCTGTCCTCCGTACAAGTTCGTTGTTGATGTCTCGTTGTCACTCGTCCCAGCTACTACTACTTTCCTTGTGGTCCGAATGACTATACTTCTTAGTGTGTTTTTGTGGATTTCTCTAATATTGAACTTTGATAGATTTCGGATGACGCCTCTGCCTTGTGGATTTTCCGGATTCTTTGCATTTTGGACTGCTCACATGGTTATGACCCCTGCCTGTCTTCAGGACTTTGTTATTTGGATGTTGGACTTTGTGTTTGCATTAAACCATTTTAATTGGATCAGATCTGCCTTCAGTGTCTGCCTGCATGAGGGTCCTAAAACTCTTCCCCTGCCCTAAGTTCACACATAGGTAGCCCTAAGTAACACATTCTGTTTTTGTTTTAAGGACTGGTTTGTTTACAGACTGATTTGTACTACAGTAAATAATAATAATGTGTCCTTTATAACAGACTATTTCACAGTAGTGTCCGGGGAGCATTGCTCAAGGACCCCACGACATGTAGACCCTTTTGGGGCCTAAATCCACCACCTTCCGATCTTCCCACTGGGAGACGGACACTCTACCCACAGAACTACGGCCGCCACTTAAAGATGAAAAGGACATTCAGACATTCAGACACACATTTCAGTATGACCTCTGACCTCTCATAGATAGTCTTGAGCGTGGCCTGGTCTGGGACTCCATCAGTCTCCTCCAGGTACAGGATGAGCCAGGATGTCCTGTAGGGCCACTGCTCTGTCATGTTGATCCAGGACGCTAGGCGGTCCCAGTTGAAGCTGATCTGATTAGCTCTCAGGAGACGACCTGCAGTCACAAACAGGAAGAGGAGGTTTCAGCTCTGATCGAGTGTTTGTGTTAGTTGAAATCAGATCAGGCTAAGAGATTCTGTTAATCCTTAAGTGGAATAAGGGGAAGAAGTCCTGAAATAGGATTCATCCAATCTGAGGGCATCTAAACAAGGATTCTGTCCATCACTGAAGTGTGGTACTGCTACAGGCAAATGCTAACCTGGTGTACTGGTGGAATAAAAAATTGAAGCATCCTTATTTAGATTTATTTCTATTAGCCCATTAAAAAAAAAAGAAAGAAAAAGATGTGTGAAACATTGCCCTCACAGAAAGGAAAACACAAAGAGGCAAAAACAATCAGGACAGACAAAACACTAGTGTGACCTTTCCCCAATGTAAATCATTGATGAGGGATGAATGTTTTCAGAGTCATTAAAGTCTTATTTATCCCACTAATCTAAATTTAAATTAGTTCTTTTTAGCTTTAGCCAGAAAACTTGGGCGTGGTTACCCTTTATTCAATTAAAGTAATATTTTTCCTCTGTCTAAGTTGAGAAATATGTAATTTCACATTTATTCACCCAAACCAGAATTTATCTCTGATATTTTTTCCCAAAGACCACCGTCGTGACATGAGCTGGTCTATCCGGTGTTTGACTCTGCAAGCAGAGAACACAGTCTACATCTCCCTATTGAGCTGAATACCTAGAATAAAGTAAATGTTTACCATTCACCATTAACATTAATGTGAACACTACCACACTATAGAAAAAATAATAATATTGGTTCTATTACATCAAAGGTTTGACCTTTAGTTTTCCAGCAAAAATTACTACCAGTAATTTCTCAATATGTCTATTTAAAGGAACATCTTGACGCAGTTGTAGACGAGGACATTAACATGACACTTTCATGCCAGCGTTGATTCCTGAGCGGATTTGGAATAGAGGTCGTGATCTGAACTTCCCCACAAGAGTTCCCTGAAATTAAATTTGACATATTTCATCTTTAAGTTTTATAATAAGGTTGTTCCCTCGTGTCTATGCGTTGGTGCTGATATTAATCTAGCGATCGGTTCGTGTCACTGACCTGTGACCGAGACGATGTTGAGCAGCCTCCTCATTGTCTGTGGGCTGATGTCACTGAACCAATCCTCCGTCACCATCAGCTTCGTCAGGTCGAACGACATCTGACGAGTCACAGAGCGCTGCACCTGCCGTCGCCGGTACGTGTCCTTAACACAGCAGGATCAACCACACATCAATAAGTCAGCTACTACATGATGCTGCTTACTCACACACACAATAACACACACGCACACATAGACTCACACACACAGACACAGTAACACACTCATATACACAGACTCACACGCAGACACACAGTAACACATTCACACACACACACGCACACATACATAATAACACACACATGCACACACAGTGAAACATTCACACAAAGACACACACACAAACACACACACAGTAACACACACACTCACCCTGCGGTTGAGCGTCGTCTTGCTGCCAAACTTGGTCAATTCTCCCAAACTGTGCTGAGACAGTTTTCGGTCCAACTCCTCATGCCAACCTGCAGACACACACAGATCACAGATGTCATGCGATCATGCGACTTTCTACATTCATCATGGTGTCCCTTCAGGGATCTCCACCCTCAGGTTCCTACACCCATTCAGCACAGGAACATATAAATGGTTGAGCATTTGTTATGGGTTATCTTCTTATCTCTTGTCGTGGTTACCGTCAGCATTGGCGGCGTCCCCATTAGCCGGAGCAGCAGCGCACATCTTCTTGGCACTGGAGAGTCCTCTGCTGTTGAGGAAGACGGGTAAGTGGACGATGTTCCTCATGTAGTCGTGTCCGTTGATGTTGGAGTCTCGGAGGACGCTGTTCAGGTTCTGGTTGATGGCCTTGATGATGATATGGGGGTCGCTGGCGAAGATGGAGATGAAGGGACCTTTGGAGAACAAAACTCGAATCTGCAGGACAAATACCGATGGATGATCATCCCTGGCTGGCGCAGAAAAACTTAAAAAATAATCTTAAATGTAGAGTATCGTCTACTAACCGTGTCGAGCATCTGCAGAACTTTGTCCTGCTCACACGAGTCCAATCCATCGATAACAACTGCAAGTCTGGTCTGATGCTGCGTGAAGCTGTCGATGGTTTTCGCCATCCTCGCCATCAGCTCCACCTCATGCTTCAGAACCTGCAGAAAGGCCACTTTAATTCTTTCTACATTCTATTCTTGCATCTCCCATATCTTGCTGGTTAAAAGTACGGTTCCTCACCTTCATGAAGCCCTCGCTCTTCAGTTTATTCATTCTGTTGGCGGCGCTGTGGAGCCTTTTCCTCTGAGAGTTCAGCACTGAGTCGGTCACCTGCCACCACATCCTGCAGTTCAGCAACAGAGCCAGGCCAACCACGCTCCCGATGGCGATCAGCACGGCGTTCACAGTGTGGTTCTCGCCGTCCACCTTAAAGACAGCCAGCAGTGCCATGCCCGTGATCAGACAGGATATCACCAGGACGAAGATGATGAACGACGGAATGCAGCACGTCTTCTTCCACTTCCTCTTCCCCTGTGACTCCTCTGATTTAAATACTCTGAATAGACGTGTGGCGAGGAAACCAAACTCTCTCTCGCAGGCATCTGACAGCGTGGCGATCATCTCGGCCATCGACGTCTCTCCACCGACACTCGACAGACGGTTGTAGTCCGTGAACAGGAACCTGCAATGAGATGTGATGACATCAGCATGACATCATACTGAATGATGACGTAAAGGACTGGAAGTGATCTGAACTCTGTTGCTTAAATTAATCGACGTAAAAAATATCCATAATTTTTCCCCTGAATTTGTGGTCTAAGGTGTCTTTGCATCTGCCATCTGACAGATAGAGCTGAAGTTAGCAGTGTTACCTGACAGGAAGAGCCCTAGTACTCTGCTCCGGCAACTCCAGTGGGTTCACAAACATCAGCCTCAGCAGCAGCTCCAGATACCCGATGTGACGTGCCAGACGGGTGCTTATCAGCCACGCCCAGCTCCAGCTGTCACCCTCCCGTCGCCCGCCAAAGTACACCACCACTGTGAGACAGGACAACTTTATTTACACATCACAGGACCAGAGATCAGACTCGTTTCTTTTCACAATCTGACAGTAACCCACCAAAGAACAGGTAGAGCAGCGCCAGCAGGCTGAGGGAGACGGCCATGGCAAGTTTTGGGTCGACTGTAAAGCCGAGGACGATGGCGACGGAACCACAGAGCAGCAGAGACAGAAAGACTACGAGCCAGGAAAACTTGAACAAAGGCTCAATCTGCTGACCCGCAAACGTCTTCATCTCATCTAAGGTGGAGGAGCATTGGTGTGAGTTTGTGTTTGTGTGAGTGTGTGTTTGTGTGTATGTGAATATGGGGACTCACCTTCTAGTTTCTTCAGCAGGAAGGACTTGCCGCTGCCCCACTGAGCGTACAGACCCACACAGATGGGAGGCTGCATGGTGGGTTCACTGAGGATGTCAGCCAGAGCAGAGCTGTACAGGTCGTAACCCAACATGTCGCCGTCTGACTCAGTGGGCGACAGGTGACCTGCAGACAGATGCCACAGCTGACTGTTATCATACGGACAAACTGAACAAACTGAACCACAGCTAAATTTCCACAGGAGAGAGACGTACGAGCTCCAAAGATCTGCGTGAGGATGCTCTTCTGGTGGCTGCAGTCGATGTTGTAAGGCGTCTCTCCCGCCTTGTTGGGTCGGTATAGCAAGCGGCCATCTTTAGGGTTTCTGAGGAGGAGCTCGGCCAGGCGGCGGCTCCGTCCACGGATGGCAATGTGGAGAGGTGTGTCTCCTTTCTGGAGAAACAAAAAAGTAATTGTAAGAGTCGGTCTCATCTTTACAAGTTGATGGATTCTTTCTGCACAGTGATTCTCTCTAAGAATAATCTTTTCATATTTTCCAATATCGTTAGAGCAAATTAAATCGCCCCTGGATCGGAACAACGATCTGGTGAGCCAAAAGTAACATTACAAATTGTTTGACTTAATCTTCCCTGGTAATTCTACAGTCTCCGTTTTTTTAATTGTCTGTTGCTTCAGCTCCACTTCTGGCTCATTTTTGTGGCCCAAGTATGGGAACCCCTGGAGCCTCAGGTGCTGGCTCTCCTCACCTTGTCCACAGCTGACACCTTGGCTCCTTTATCCAGTAGAAGCTCCACGATTTCAATGCTCCTCATCTTGGTGGCTTTGATCAGAGGAGAATCTCCCTCCTGAGACAGGACGGATCGAACACAACATCAATACATGTCTCACATCTGGACCTCCTTTACAACAGAGCTGTAGCTCACAATATCATAACTTTGCTTCTGAAGACATTTCGTGTCTGGGATTCACCGTCTTCTGGTACATTGGTCTCTAATAACAAAAATAGTGATTCTTTGTGGAGGGCTCACCTTGGTGCAGGTCTCAGTGTCGGGGTTACACTGCAGGATGTCTCTCACCATGTTGGCATTTCCTTTCTCGACAGCCCAGTACAGTGCCGTCTTACTCTCCTGCAAACACAGCGGAGTGATACATCAGAGTTACATACTGATACTGTACGCGCTGGCCCGGAAGTACATTTTATATATGGGAAAGACATTTTTAGGTCTTCACAATGTCCTACTGTCAGACTGTCCCTGTTCGTCTCTAAAACTAGTATAAGAGATTGTATCTCTCCTAAATTACCTTCCTTGTATCGTAATAGACTTTAAAATCCTTCTGCTAATGTAAAAATCCCTCAATTATCAGGAACAAGCAAATCTTAAAAAGCTCCTAGTTCCATATTATCGGACCAGAACATCACGTTCCCAGGATGCAGGGTTACCTGTAGTCCCTAGAGCCTCTAAAAACAGAATAGGTGCCAGGGCCTTCAGTTATCAGGCTTCTCTCTTCTGTTTATGTAACGGTACTGCTGTGACGCTCCAAATGAAGAAACCATGATGAACATCATCATCTGTTCTCACCTGTCCTCTGATGTCGATGTCGGCATATTTATGCAGTAGAGCTCTGACAATCTCCACGTGACCCCCCCTCACTGCTCCGATCAGCACTGTGTCCCCACTCTGTAACAAACACATGGGACAGCATGAATACTTGCAGTCAACCTCAGGTGGAGTGGACAGTTTGTGTGATCCGGACCGGTCGTTAGGAGCAGTTGAAGCTAACTCTAGCTGGGAGATGAAACAACAGGTAAAATGCTGCTATAACATTTAATCTGTTTTTTTTCTCATTCTTACTGTGAAAATGTCCTATATTTCATGTTTTATTTTATTGTTGGAAGAGGAAGCATGTCATGCAAACGGGGGGGGGGCTAGTTAATTCCACTTAATGTGCACAATAATAATATTAGTCTGATCAGCTGGACATCACTCTGGAGTTGGAATTTAACTAAACAGGTTTTGTGGAAAGCTATTTCCCTCCTTGGAAATTAAATAAGCTTGAAACATTCTTGTTGAAGAACGCATTTTTAAATCAAAATTACACACCTAGTATCAAATTCACATGTTACTTCATGAAAATGTGCTAACTGACTAAAAACTAAAGTTGCCTCATGATGGAGGGCTTCTCCAATTCTAAATACATTGAGAAAAACTGAAAACAATTGAACATCTAACAGATAAAAATGTATAAATGTAAAACACATTTATTGGTGATGTCACATAGAACACCTGGAACCTGATCCTACATCCTCAAGGAGCGCAGAACCACATCCTCCAGCTGAGATCTTTCCTCATGATTAAGACCTTAAGTGTGGACTTTGGGTTTCTCCTCTTTTTGTATTATTGTACTGCTTTCTGTTTCTGTATCTGATAGTGTAGCAGTGACTGAGGTTTAGTACACACTGATCACAAACGTCAGATTGTGTTCATTTTCTTTCTGTTGACGGTGGCGCCCTCTGCAGGCTGTAACGCTACAATGACAAAAGATTCAACATCATTTTACCACATCTTTTTCAATCATGTAATATGTTTCTCACCCGGTCTGGGATGTTGACGTATGTCCCCGCGTCCAGCAGGTCCTGAACAATCTCAGTATAGCCCTCCTTGGCCGCGATCATCAGCGCTGTGTTTCCATCTTTGTCAGTCATATTGACGTTGGGGTTTCTCTTCAGAAGCTCCTTCACCACCTCGGTGTAGCCACCTTTCACCGCCACGATCAGAGCCGTCATGGAATTCTGCACAGAAAGGACGGATGGACACGGATGAATCCTATTTGTACTTAATAAACCTGTGACACAACACAGGAGAGTTCCTTCTTTGTTTTCTACTTTATAAACCATTAATGTTGGTGTACAGCAATACAGTAAAATTCAATAATCCTCCAGCCACAAAAAATAAAAAACTACATGAAATATGAAGCCCTTATCCTGTCTGTTTGACACTGGATACAATAATACTTAGAATATCCAACCCAACAGCAACATGAAGAAAGAAAATATATGTTGATGTTAAAATCAGGCCAATACTCACATATCCACAGAAATATAAATGTTTTATTATATACTTGAAAAAATGAGTTTAAGTTTTTGGTACTAAAAATGATAAAATCCACTTTTTTTCTACTCCACTAGATGATGCTATAGTGATATTTCCTCGTGTGTTCCTGCAAAGGTGAGTGCCAGAGGAAGTTGACAAAGCAAAAATGGAGGGCTTGGAGAAAGTAAGAAAAAGTAAACGTCCCTCTGAAGCATTTAAGACAGACGCAAGGTCCTATTTAAGATTTTTAGAAAGAATGTGGCAAATGAGATGGATACGATACAGAGGGTATTAAAGTGAAATCCCATGATATGGTGAGGGGTCAGATGCCCCATCCAGGAGATAAATTAGCACTGAACAGCAAAGCCCGCACTTATTTGACAATAAGGAATTCACGTCTACTTGTGGCTTTGTATTGATTCTGTATTCAATCTTGCCTTGTGAAGCATTCAGAGAGAACCGAGTCTGACTCACTGCGCCCTCCTGGTCGACATCTGCTCCGTTCTCCAGTAGGTGCATCACGCAGTCAAAGTGTCCTTTCCTGGATGCCCAGATGAGGGGAGTGGTCCCATACTGTCACACACACACACACGCACACACACACACACACACACACATTGATTGATAAAAACTATAAGACTTAATATGATGGCAGATATTTAATTCTACATTAACTTTAACTAAACAGGGTGGAGGTTCAGCTTGATGATTAGTTTCTAGATCTTTTTCAAAACTGTGCAGAAATGAATGGGAGCCATCGGGGTCTTGCAGAAATCCTCATCTCTATTTTTGTAGTTGTTGGCTTTGTTGTTTTGTTTTTTGCAATGATCACCTTGTCAGAACAGTTGACCTTAGCTCCATGTTGCTCCAGCAGTTTGACGATGTCGGCGTGTCCTCGACCCGCAGCCCAGATGATGGGATACACACTGTACTGCTGTGAGACGAACAGGAGGCATCAGGGGAACAAACATAAACAACATTGCTTCATGTTTCATTAACCACCATTATCGCACCGGTGTTCATTTTATCAGATATTTGTGATGTAGTCCTTTTATCAGACTTAGTCATACGATCCTGACAGGTTTAACATGCCTAAAATAAATTTTAATCAAAGAAAACATTCTACTTTAAGAGCAATTTATCAGCTACGAGAGTTAAAATTATCCAATTTTAGCAATATTGACTGACATTAGCTATCACAGCTGCAACGACTTAAAGCTAGGTACAACATGGAATGATCGAATTCAACCACTTTGCCTGAGATTAGCTAACATTAGCCTTGAGAGCTAAAATTTCTAGCTGAATCTCACTGATTTGTCTGCATAAATTATTAAATTCATTTTCCATTTAAACATTATTCAGTGCTTTAAAACTTTAACGTCATAGATGGAGCAGAAATGTCTTATAATATTAAATATATGTTTGCATGTTTGTTTTTGTTTGTGTGTGTGTTACCTGTCCCGTAGTGTTAGGGTTAGCCCCATTCTCCAGGAGCAGCTTAGTGACCTCCACACGACCTTTGTAAGCTGCCCACATCAGAGCCGTCCAGCCTCCCTGAAATACACAAAACAAACAATAACACAAACAGAAAATCATACACCATCATTACATCAATACATGTTTAAATCCCTCACAGCAAAGTGGAGACAAACAGGATCACATCTTTAATTATTAATAAATCAATCAAAGTAAGTAAATAAATAAACATTTTACATGTTGTTATATAAAACACTCAAACGATAAAAAAGGCGAAGTAGACTTAAATCTAAAACATTACACTGTTACACATGATGTAGTCCTCCTTAAAACCAATTGTTTTATGTAAAATATGAAAATAATGCAGGAAAAAAAAGGTTTGTACATTAAAAATGGTATATTAATTCTAAAATATCAAATACTGCAGCAAATAGAACACCATACAGCCTTAACCAGGCTTTGATGTATTGGGCTTAGATGTCCATCTTTGTTTATATGCACATGTTCTTGTAAGAACTCAAAGAGTTTATAGAGACTTGGATTTTCTCCATGTGTATCACCAAGGCAAAAGAGGGAGAAAGGCAATGACTAATCAGCCGCAACATTACAGCCAGTAACTGGTTTTAAAACTGTAGCTGATCAATGTTTTTTTTCCTAAAAAATTTGAATAAATAAAGTGGAAACCAATTAACTAAAAATGTCCAAATAAAATCTTCACCACGCCTTCATTGTGTCACTACAGGGCCTTTGTCTATGTTAAATAAATATTATTCATGATTTGTTGTGATGAGATAGATACAGATACTAGAGGGTATCATCATTTGTGATGGCGCACCATATCTCTGTGCTCGATGTAGGCACTATTCTCCAGCAGCTCCTTCACCACCTCCTCATGACCTTCTTTAGCTGCACTGATCAGAGCCGACCAGCAGTCCTGACGACAAAGAGAGACATGTTACCATGGAAATGGGCCATTAACCTCCATCTGTCTCCTAGCAACAGCAGCATCCGAGGACAGAAGAACAAAAGGCAGGTGAATAAATGATGGTCAGGACACAGATATTTATAAAGAGGTGTGGATGAATTTATGAAAACCATCATGTGTTTCAAACTGTGAAGCCCATATGTCCAAGGTGAAGGTGCGTTTGATTTCCTTACTACGTCATCAAGGTTGACGTTTGCTCCTCTCCTGACGAGCTCCTGCACGATCTCCAGACTGCCCTGCTCCGCCGCCAGCATGAGAGGAGTCTGACCGTTCTGTCAACGAGTAAACAAGAGTCTAGAGGTGGACAACAATATTCATTCAAGCATTCATTCAGTAAACGCTTATTCTGCTCAGGCTCACGGGGGGATGGAACCTATCCCAGCGGACGCTGACATTTACTTGGTAAAATGATTATGTACTGATGGATGTATCCATTACAATATACTCTAAATGTTTTTGTGCGGGAGACGTGAAAAATAACGACAGTCAGCTAGGAGAAAAAAAAATGCATGAAAAGTATATTGAAGAATGAATTTGAAAAAATGTGATATACCTGGACTATTTTCTCAAAATCAAAGTGACATAATAATTAAGTATTTAAAAAACTATTTTAAAAAAATGGAATGTCGACAGTAGCCTTGTAGGGATACTTACGTCGCTGCGTCCGTCCACCTCCTTGAAGCGGTCCAGGTGAGCTTTGAGGGCAGCCAGGTTTTCCTCCTCCACGTAGCTGAATAGGTTCTGGATGGCCAGAGTGGTCATCTTGATGGACGTGGTAGTGTCCATGTCTGCTATCCGTCACTGTGCCCCGTACTGACCAGAGACAGCAGGACCACAAATAGAAAACACATACAGTGCAATGTGTTCAAATATGAAGTCAGATTGTGCAAATAGGGACAAAAGTATCACATTCAGAACACGAAGAAGCATCCATGTTTGTTAAAAGGCTCAACTGGCCACTTGAAAGTCCAAGATAGTGGCAATTCTTCAACCAGAAACACTCCGAGTAATCCGAGTTAGAAGATGATGAGAGCCAAAAGAATTATGTTTATTTCACTTTAAGGTTGCTTTGACTGTGTCTCAGTAGTTTATTTTCTCTGAGGTTCCTGTTTCTCTATAGTTTGTTTTTTTCTAAAAATTTCTGTTTCTCTGTATTTTTTATATTGTATTTCTAGTCTTGTGTTTGTTGTAGTTTCTGTGTTGTATCTGTTTCTATGTAGTTTAAATCTCTCTGTAGTTTCAGTTTCTCTGTCGTTTTTTTTCTCTGCCATGCCAGTCTCTCTGTTGTTTCAGTTTCTGAGTAGTTTCGGCTTCTCTGTAGCGGTGACTAACCGTCAGGGCCAGCAAGGGCTTCTCTACTTGCCCAGATATTGTCCAAACATTTAAAGAGAAACATTTTAAAACATTTTAATCAAGACTACATGTATTTTAATGGTTTGTTCCCATCCGTTTCATTCATTTTATTGATTCTCTAGTGGCTGTTTCAGGTGGGAAAGTGAGCTTTGTTTTATCCATTCAGATTTCCAACTTCCCGGGTCTCTGGGTGAAATGTCTGCATCTGCGCTGGTGCAAGCAGCTTCCAGACCTGATACCTATGCACGTGAGATACGTGAGATGATTATGTTGATACTCATAATTTTTAACCAATCACATTTTGAAGTTGTCCTTTAGGGCGTGTTGTTTGACATGCGAGGATATTCTAGCTGGGCTGGGCTGTTCTCCTAGTAGACTCGTCCTATGTCAGTATTATGCATCCTGAAGGCGCAAGTTCCAACAAAATAAGAGAAAAAGGACTATATGGCATCCATATAGATAAGGAACTTATAATGGAACTGATATGAGCCAGTGTTCTCTACGATCGTGTTATTTGACAATTTTTTTAATAGAAAGACATTAGGACAGACAATAGCTTCTGATGAGGAGTCTTTACAGCTTTGGTGAGTCACGGATGTCCTGTATAAGAAATCCAAGATAACAATATGGTGATGCGTGCTGACGCAGCGGCCTGGCGCTTTTCAAGTTCTGGCAGTTTGTATGTTTCTATGTACGTTTATGTGCTGTACGTGCAGTACAGCAGGGCTGAGCTGTTCCTGGTTTTGGACAATAGCCACTGCACTCTCAATAGTAAAAATTTGGACTTTATGGCTGATTTGGTGCAGATAGCAGAAGCAGAGAAGGCAGAAGAGGGGTATGAGAGCGGGGTAAAGGGCAAAGCTAAAGGTTAACCCCTAAAACCGGCTATCCAGAGTCTCGTTCTCGCCACCTCCCAGTCACCCAACAACAAAATAAATGAGCTACGACTGCGGACCACGTCACACTGCTTGGATTACTGTGTGATGATAATAACAAAGACTTGGCTGGGTTTGATTATCCCCGACACTGCTATTGAGCTTGCGGACTGCACCGTCTACAGAGCGGACAGGACAATTGACTCTGGTATGAGATGAGAAGGAGCTCTCTGTCTTTATATAAACAGCCACTGGTGTACCAACGCCACAGTTAAAATCACCCACTGCTCACAGGACACATAGTATCTGATGTTGCATTGCAACAGAGAGCTTGCGTCGGTCCTCATACCAGCTGTTTATGTGCCGCCAAGTACACAACACCTTGGCGTGTTGACCAACAACATCAACAACACCAACAACCCAGATGCTTATAAAACCAACCATCTGCTACATTTAAGACTCGAAGATCATCTGTCTCTGTCCCTGATCCCAGCATATAAACCACTGATCTGCAGAGAGAGACCAGCCATGAAAACAGTTCAGGTATGGACTGGATAGCCACCTCAATTCTGCAGGACTGCTTCAGTGTCAGACTAGAAGACATTTGATGAGGGGACAAACATGGAGGGTCACACATCAGCTAGTTTCCTACATAAACTTCTGTGCTGAGAGTGTGACCAAAACAAAGACTGTTAAAGTGTTCCCCAGTGTCCCCCTGTGTCTCAACAGCGAAGTCCAGACCTTGCTTAATGCACGCGACTCTGCCTAATATGACAACTTGCTGGCCTACAAAGAGGCACAAAGGAACCCAGAGACGGCTTTCAGAGGGCCAAACGGAGGTACAAACAGCTTTCAACACTGTAGTCACTCAATAACCGGTAGAGAAATAGAGCACGCTGAGCCTTGGCAGTTCACTCTGTACACGGATCCTGGACTTCCTAAGGGACAGACCCCAGAACGTCAGGATGGAGGATCACATCTCATCATCTCTCATCCTAAACACTGGAATGCCGCAGGGGTGTGTCCTCAGCCCTCTCCTTTGCTCCACCTTTACCCATGACTGCTCCCCCATTCATTTCACCAACACCAATGTCAAAGTTGCTGACGACACCATCATTGTAGGACTGATCAGAGACAAGAATGAATAAGCCTAAAGGGACGATATTCATTATCTGACGGAATGGTGATACATCAACGACTTGGACCTGAACAGAGCTAAAACCAAGGAAATGATAGTGGACCCCAAGAGATCCCAACGCACAGAGCACTCCACCCTCTGGATACACGGAGTGGAGTAACAGAGCGTGGCGTGCTTCTCTTTTTCCACATCATGAGTCCACATCTCAGCTTACCTCACCTGGTCCTTGAACGTCTCTCACTAGATGGGGAAAACCCAACAGAGACTTAATTGCCTCAGAAATCGGAAACAGGCTCACCACCCTCAACAACTGCTAATACAATTCTATTGGTTCACCATAGAAAACCTACTGACCTACTGTTGCACAGTGTGGTTCCCTAGCTGTACAGCAGAGGACAGGACGGACCTCCAGCGGGTGGTGAGTCAGGCAAAGCGAGCGATCGGGACCGCATTACCCTCCCTCAGAAACATCTACACAGGCCTTGTCCAGCGGAAAGCAACCTGTATCATTAAGGCCCCTTATCACCTTGGTCATCACATGTTCTCCCCCCTCCCCTCTGGAAAGAGATACCGGAAACTCAGGGCAAAAAAAAAAAACATCCAGAAAACAGCTTTTAACAACAAGTTGTTTGCATGCCTCTGTATTTGCTCTTAAATGCTGCTAATCCAAGAGCTATCAAACTGCCTTTCATTGTTCTGAAGCAGTGACAACAAAGTTCTTTTCTAATTCTAATTCTATGAAGGGCCAAGGTCGTCACGCTAAAGACATTTACATCCTGATTCAGAGTCCTGCAGTGTGCAGGACTCTGTTAGAGACCTTCTATGACACTGTGGTAGGATCTGCAATATTCTAAGCTGTGGTCTGCTGGGGAGGAGGAAGCAAAGGGAAAGGAAAAGACCCAACATGCTGGTCAGGATGTCCAGCGCTGTCCTTGACTTCTCCTGGACTCTGTTGAGGAAGTGGGTGAGAGGAGGCTGTTAACCAAGCTGACAGCCATCTTGGACATCACCTCTCACCCCCTATTTGAGACTGTTGACTCTCTGAGTAGCTCCTTCAACAGCAGACTACTACACCCACTGTCTAATACAGACTGCACTACGGCAGGTCGTTTGTCCCGACTGCTGTCAGACTCTACAACTAATAACTATGAGACTGAGTTGTGCCTTAAAAAACTAAATGGAAAAACTCTTCAATCATTCATCATCTTTGCAATAACTACACGTCCACTAATTAAATATCTACTTTTAAATTCAAATATGTTTTTCTTCCTGGAATTTGGAAACTTTTGGGCGTATTTATCTCTATTAAATGTATTTCCATTTATGCATGTTTACATATACACAGCTTTATATGTCTTGTTTTTTTCTTTTGCGACCTCACAACGTTGGAGCTGCTATAGCGCCCAAATTTCCTCGTTGGGATTAATAAAGTTATTTCTATTCTGTTCTTCTAAATGAATAACAAGGTCCAAGGACTTGCTTCAACATAAATTTGACATGAGAACATATTCCATGTCCGGATGAGTTCCTTAGTGGTGACATTATGAGAGCTGCCTCCTAGCATTCTGCATACTGATTTGGTCTCGACTGAACTGACTGAAACGATAATAATAACCTGCACCAGGTCAGTGTGCATGTACTCAAACAAGTTCTCATTAAGCGGGCTGTTATTCGTTTACGGCTGCAGCCCTGTTACTCGCTAAATGTCAGCTGGAACGGCTCTAACAGTACGTGACATTTAGATCCTCCTTCAGACGGGGAACACAGTCAGACTGGAGTCTGATGCTTTTAATGTGAGAGCCGTGATCCGAGCGGCAGGCAGACGTTGCGGAAGAGAACATATAGAACTTCAAACAACCGGGAAAAAAGGATATGTTCCTCCAGGCTCAGCTCTCACCATGGAAACACAATCAACACGCCTTCAGAGATCGACAACCCCCACAAAGCCTCCCTAATGGAGGCCAACTTATCAGAGGAGCAGTTGTCACCATGGAAACATTCTCTCCTACCGCAGTTGCATGATTGACAAGCTTTAAAAAGGCTCATTTTAGATTCTGAACACCGTTTATAAGATGGTGAAGTGAATTAGGTGTAGAGATCTTATTCATGGCTCCTGTAGTTTAGAATCAGGTCTTCTGCACAAATCAATATCAAAATATGTATTTATTGGTTTGTATAAATCTTGGTGTGCAGTAATTAAAATCTGAACATTATAAAGGGGAGATCCTAATCGGCTTCTCTGGAAACACAAATTCATTTTCTGCATCTGACTAAATAAAATAAATCATAATCAGAGGAAGCGCTTCTGTTATTTTTATAATCTGTGATTCGTCTCTGTATATTCAATTCAATTCAAACAACCTTATTTTTCACTCCAGGGGCAATTCATTTTGAGCAGCTCATACACAAATCACAGTCACACAAACACCATATGGATTAATAAACAAGGAGTTGAAAATGGAAATAATGTTAAATAAGATAAATAGGTTAGGAAAAAAAGATAAATACTGTGCAAAAACTATGTTTGTTTATTTAAAAGAGGCTTAATGCAGAGGGGATAAATGGTCTCGCAAACCGATTGGATCTGCAGACAGGTAGAGAGTACCGACGCGCTGATAGCAAAAGAAGTAGTTCTGAGAATTCATGTCTCTTTGTTTCACTCCCATAATTTAGTAGCAGATATTTACAATATTGTTCAGGCTGTTTCTGTCTTTCACTGTCAGGCTGTGAAACCAGCAGATAAAAGAAACCTCGGAGGGCTCCCATTCACTTTATCCTAATTCACTTTATCCTAATAGTGATTGCCGCTACGTTGGTTGTAGCTCCTAGTGATAGCAAACTCCTTGAACTCTGCGCAGTGCTGGTTTTTCAGGTATTCAAACAAACTACTTGGAATAAAGGATGTTTCCACAACTCTGCTCCACAGTTAAGCAGAGCAGAGTTAGCAGCCTGGTTTAATTCAGTCATTATCGCTTAGATTATAAGATTAGATAAAATAAGATAAACTTTTATTGTCCCCAAAGGGAAATTTCCGTTAGTGCAGCGGTGAAGTCGAACAGCTCAGTGCAATTACAGCAAACATTGGTACAGTATCACAAAATATAAAGAGGAAAACACTAGTAAAACTAAAATAAAATAAGGTTACAATTTTACATAATATAAGGTGCATGAGAGCTCAATGCGGGCTACTAATAGTGCACATAATTTGTACGAGGTAGAAGGTCAATCATTTCACACAGCTGACATTTCTCTGCGTACCTGCACAACTAACAGATGTCAATGTTGGGTTGCCAGGCAGCCAAAAAGAGTTTTGTTTTTTGTGAACTGGAGTCGTTAGTTGTTATAAAGTAGTGTCATTGCTTTCAGGAACTATAGTTGCCACAAAGTGGTAAGAGGTGGAGCACTGAACAATAACTGTTGCCATAAACACATATAGTTGCTGTAGAGTGGTATCACTCCAATAACATGGTGTCATTGCGGTAAAGTGATGTTTTTGCAATAAAGTTTTTATTTAAAGAAATTTATTGTAAGAATACAACAGCACTTGGATTTAATTCCTTTGTTTGTTTGTTTTATTGTATTATTGCTGTACAGTGATATAATTTCCATTAACCGGTGTAGTTGCCATAAAGAGGTATTTTTTGTCAATAAAGAGGTATTGCTTCTATTAAGAAGGATAGTTGCACTACATAACACTGCCAAATATTGGTATCATTTCCATAAAGCTGTAGTAATACTGTAATAAAAGGTATCATTGCAGTAAAGTGGTAAAAATGGTAGGTGGTAAAATGGTGTTGCAGCCATAAAGAGGTATTTTTTGCTGTAAAGAAGTATAGTTAATGTAAAGGGGTATCTATTGCCGCAAAGCTGTTCCCTTGTCAAAAAGTGTTGTTGGTTTGTATTTTTTTTGCTAGAAATCAAGTTACTCAGAAAAATTGTAAAGAACCATTTATTACAACATATTTTAACACCAAATCCTTATTTAATAACGCTCGATCTAATTCTGTGGTCAGTTATTTTAATATGATAATTTAGAGCTTTGTGCAGAGATTTTGATATTCTTTACAGTATAAACATTGGTTTGTGATATAGAAATGTAATTAAATTATATATCTAAAAAAATGACAAAAAATAATATGGTTATTGGTCGTCTGACAGCTATTAACAACCCTCTACTGTCAGTAAAATATACCAAATTATTATCATTACAACTACTATTATTATTTCGGGCCTCTATGGCGGAATGAAGAGACGTTTGTTATTGACACCATATTAACATCCATCGCTATTTAACCACAGATACCTTAAACTTATGTTGATAAATCCCAGCAGTCACCTGAACAACCTTCCTGCTGCCCAATAGGATTCACAGACATAATATTATAAACTGTGCAATATTTAAATTGACGGTTGTGATGACAGAAATGTAAAATATAACCGTTATCTTCTGCTCGAGAAACGACTGTCAATCAAAGCCTGAACGATGACAGCATAGGATGCTGGCGGTAAAATATAGAATGAAACATCCATTTACCGTTAGAGAAGAATTAGATTCGATTAAAATCCCCTAGTTGAAGTCGAAGGAGACGTTTGTGACGGTTTCCCCTGTGTTAGTGCCCGTAACTCCGGCCTATGTTCGGATGACAAACCGAGCTCATTCTCCATCCAACACAACAGCGGCCATCTTTGAGCAACGAAGAAGAGACGACCAGCCAATTGCATAAAGCTCGCCAAAATGGCACAGCACTTCCGTTAAACATCTATCAAAACAAAACACATAGAAGCAAATGAAAACTCCTACCAGATTCATGAAGTAAACAGCTATCTATGAGGAAAATTATTTTTACTCATCCAGAAACAATTATAAAGATCATAATCAATGTGCTTCTCATTATTCATGCAAAACATTGTTTTATTCCTACAAAATGAAAAAGAATAGTAAACATTATACTTTATTTTGAAGGTGTTTATGTTTGTGTTTCCTAAAGAAAACATACATTGGTCGGAATCAACAAGGACACATCTTTATTCATATGCAACACAATGGAATGCCGGTTTACCTTTCAATATGGTGATCTAGCGCGTTAATATAGCTGAAAATAATAAAGAGTTTTCATAATGCGGATTTTGACAATAATTTCGTTTGATATAATGTTGTCAGATTTTAAGACCTTAAGATCAGAATTCTGTGTCTTAGAATAATTAATCTATTCTCAGAATAATTATCATATTATTAGGATTCCACATTTAATCTCGATAAAGTGAGGATTCTGACATTAAACTCAGATTTCTGACTTTGACAGCAGGACTTTAAAGTCAAAATTCAAAAGGGATTTCAGTCAGAATTATTATTTGTTCTCCTGATTTAAAAAAAAAAAAATCCCTATAAGAAAGTCAGAATTCTGGAGAAAAAAAATGTGGCCTTAATCCTCCATCCACAGATTTTCATAAAAGCCACCACACCAAAAATATAAAAACTAGAAATCCCACAGAGAGCACATATAAGTCCATCAACACCCTTATCTTGAAATGTTGAATTATCAGAAGACATTTCAAGGCTATGTCCAAAAATCCGTTAACAATAAGAGACATACCATCAGTGATTTAAAAAACATAGAATAAAAGATTATTCAAATTAAATACTCTTATGCACACTATACCCACTTTATCTATCAGGAAATGTTGAAGAGCATTTACCTTTTTTTTCATACCTTTTTTTTTTACTGTTCATTGATTTGTGTGGGGAAAGTAGGTTAATCTTGTTGTCTGATTCACACAAGAGAACACAAATAGCTGAAACACTTCCTGTTGATTCTAAGAAAGAAAGGTTTAACCCCAAATTCAGGCTGCAGATTCAGCTTTTAGTGTGTCTAATAAATATAATTACTTATTAACAGTGTAAGAGGAGGTATCAGAAAAGAGACTCTTGTCCAGTATCTGTTTATCAGAGTTTAAAGTGCAGAGCAGGAGGGCAGGGCTTCCTTCCTGCTGCCGACTGCAGCCCAAGTTCAGGTCCAAAGCTCCATATTATCTCATAGAGGTTGCTTCACATAAGTCCAAGTTTCTCCCAAGGCCTGTTCTGGGGCCTCTCGATCACATGTCCTGGAGGAAACATCCAGGAGGGCTGGTGTCCCCAGCTTCCTCTACAAAACAATAATTTACCCAGACTGTACTGTGTCATATCTTCAAAATAGATTAGCCTAAGACAACTTGAATAAACACAAAATACAAGTTTTGAATACAATATGATTGGGTGTAATAAGGCGAAAATGTTCTTTTATTCCCAAATCAACCAGAAAAACGTATTGACCCTCTGAACTTAATCTCTAGATGTTCCACCTTCAGCTGCAAAAACTGGAACCAAACCCCTTCCGATAGCTGGGGATCAGGCTCTGACATCACTGCAGGGGATTTTTAATCCAATCTTCTTCAGAACTCTTTTAGTGCAGCTAGCGGAGCAACTATGAGCATGGACTGAACTCTTCAGGTCCCACCACAGCATCTCAATGGGGTACAGTTCCAGACTTTGGGGTAGACTTACTATTCTGCTAGGGGGCATCTTGCTGCATGAGCTTCGAGCCACAGACTGATGACCTGACATTCTCCTTAAGAGTTTTTTTTCGAGAGCAGAATTAATGTTTCCTTCATGATGGGAAGTCATCCTGGTCCTGAAGCAGCAAAGCATCGCCACAACATTCCACCACCACCTCCATGTTTTACTGTAGGTAAAATGTTCATTAACAAACCCCCTAAGTCAAAAAGTTCAAATTTCCACTTATCTGGCAAACTTGTATTTTGTGATCTCTGAACCATTCTTGGGTTGATGTTGAGGTGTGTTTCAGATCATTGTCCTGCTCGAGGGTCCAACCACAGCCCACTTTAAGACCTCCTGACAGAAGCTTTTAGGTTTTCATCCAGTATTTGATGGTATTTGATGCGATCCTAGGAACCATATTTTTAGAACTGTGTCCCGTGCCTTTGGAAGAAAATCAACCCCACAGCATCAGAGATCAACTTTTGTCAATGGCTTTCTCTCTTGCTATGCCATACGCATCTCAGCTGTTTATTGCCAAAAAGCTGCACTTTTGAGTCATGACCTCGTTCCATTTAAAGTCACAGCCGTGTTTGACAAACTGTAGGGTCTCTAGCTTTTGTGTGGATGACAGTAGAGGCCTTTTCTTGCTACCCTCCCAAACAGCTGGTGTTGGTGTGGGTGTCATCTGAAGGTTGTTAGGGAGACTTTCTGACCACAAGATTCAACTGAACTCAATTCTCTTTCTGTGATCCTTGGAGAGTCTTGTCCAGCTGAGCCATTCTCCTCAAAGTGCGTGGGGTCAGTTTGCAGACATGTCTCTTTAAACTTCATTATTGATCTAATGGTTGAAACGGGCATTTTGAACTTGATTTGTGCAGCCCTACAACTTTTCTTCAAACGTCATTGCTGTGTTCTCTGGTCTTTCTCATATAAAGAACGTCAAGGAGAATTAGACCTGTGTCACCTCATATTTATACCTCAATAAACCAGGAAGTCATTGTTCACCACATCGAAGTTCCTAAAGGGGGAAAAAGGGGGAACACAAATATATAAAATAGGACTGGAAATATGCTTCAGTTACCTTTTAATCACAGAATGTCTTTGGGCGCTAATAATTGTGACACACGTTTTCGAGAAAAATATTTTTTTTATTTAAAAATGTGATATTTTTAAGTGTTACTTGAGTTAAAGGCTTCATTTTTGTGAATAATTTGAATTAAAGAAAATGTATAAACAATAAATACATTTCTTTGCATCTTTCTTTGACTGATTTTTTTTTTTTAAAGATGCCAATATATTACACAATACTTGAATGTAATGAAAATACCTTTAAATGCTACACACTAAACATTTAACACAGAACAGAACATACACCTGATCAAATATGTTCGATATAACCAGAACCTTGGTTGGAACTTTGAGGTGTGAAAGTTACCTTATTAACTTGTTCTAGCCATTAATTACGGCTAGAAGATAAAATCTATAAAAAAAACTAAGTTCTCACTTTATCTCTGTCAGAATTCAGAGTTTAGAGTCAGAATGCTCATGTTCAACCTCATCGCCTTATTATCATTGGCCCCGACTGGCTTTTACCCACCACCATGGAAGTGGATCAAGCACAGGCACACCACCCCAACCCTCATCCACCTTCACCAGCTCCCAATCAAGTCTCACATCGAACACAAAATCCCACCTCCAACCTATAAATGCTTCTTTGCCCTTTCCCCGCTGTACTTAATGAACCGTCTGCTCTCTAGACCCTCGCCCAACTGCGAAGATTTGGAGATAGAGCTTTCAGTGTCCCAGCACCGACCCTCTGGAATTATCTCCACCCTGCAATCCGCCATACTTCGACTCTGGATCCTCTGTAACACCACCTGCGGTCTACAGCCTCAGTGACCTCTGTCAAGTTCGACCGCCACTGCCTTTATTATTCTCAGCCTTTGTCTTTATCATTGTTATTGTGTTTCTTTTGTGCCCAACTATGTGAAGCATCCTTGGGTCTTTTGAAAGGCGCTATATAAATTCAGTTATTATTATTATTACTTCTGGAAACACATTGCTTTTTTATGTGCTCGAACCAAGTAACCTGTTCTAGCCCACCAACAGAACCAAAGTTTCTTCCCTCACAAACAAAACTCTGATATAGGAGTGACTGTGGCTCAGGAGGCAGAGCCTTCGTCTACTTATTGGAAGGTTAGTGGTTCGATTCCTTAGCAAGATGCAGAAGTTACCCATGTTGGTCCTGATGGCTGTTCGATCAGTGTGTGGATGACGGCATGAATGGCTCTGGCTCCTGATGATCAGCTGGCTCCATACACACCTCTGCCACTACGATATGAATGTTAGTGTGAACGAGTGAATGCTGACTCGTGCTGTAAGGTGTCTCAAGGTGCTATAAAAGTACAGTCCATTTAGAGACCTGCTGTTTGTGATTTTATTTCAAACTAATGTGATCAGCATCAGTTCACATCATGGAATTTGAATTTCAGAGCTCATTTCTAAAAATCACAAATTTACACTAAACCACAAGTGGGTATGGAATCACATGAATTACATGAAGACAAAAACAGACATTTACAAATGTAAACACAACCTCCTCTTCCTCTCTACTCAAACATCAAGAGTAGCCTAAATACTGATCCAGTAATTTAGCACTTTTCAACACTGTTCTTTAAAAAAACAAAACGACTAAGGCGACTGAGTGGAATAATAATTGGCACTTCTTCCAAACTCTATGAATACAGTGAGCGGTTAAAACAACATGAAGTCTGGGACGCACACATTTAGTCATCCGCTTTTCATTTTATCTGCACTTATTCACTCATTTCATTTATTCCTCTCCTCATTCATTCATTTCTGCAGATGGACGGTCTGCACAGGGCGGCCGTGACACGTCAGGGTAGTTTAATACACATTTATGTATTCATATGAATAACCCATCGGTGCAGGCTTTTCTGAACCTGCTGCCTGACCCAAAAAGGTTCCTTCTGTCGATTATCAGACTTCCATCTGTGGGAAAAAAACACTTTAATGTTGGGTTGAATCAAAATAAGACAATATTTTAACTTGGTGTTACGACCATGTGACCAGCAGGATCCGTCTGATAACATGGTTCACGTCCTCATGGAAATATATGGTGCAGGATTGTCCTTTGTCTCATGTGGTTTTGTCCAAATGGCTGCTGTTGCTGTCCTCCAGGTGGTGCTGGAGGGGCTCCTGGAAAAGGTTCTTTTGCTGTTCTTTGAGGCGGCGATGTCTTGACTTGACCGGCAACGCCACTGCCAGCAGGATGCAGCCAATATGGAGGCTGAAGCACCAGGACCTGTAAGAGTGATAATAATAATACATTTAATTAATAATGCACTTTACATTTGGATCAAACCTCAAAGTGCTAAAGGTTGAGGGGGATTGAAGATTTCAGGACATTTGAACCAGTAGTTACCCATCTTTTGTCAGGTCAAGGACTCTTATGCTGCGTTGAAACCTAACGCGGTGTAAATTTTGCTTGCTACACATTTCTATAACACCTCAATGCAAAACCGGGACGCACGATTAATCCTGAATTTGCACTGAAAAAAGGTGATGGGAATCACTTGAGTTCAAAACTTTCAACTTGACGCTGTGACACCAAGGCCTATCAGGGTCAAACTATTTAAAAGAATAATCTCCACATATTGATTGAATAGTTGTTTGGTATGGAAGAAGATTAGGGCCACTGACCTTATTCTCAGAATTCTGACTTTACTCTCAGAATTCTGGCAGAATTTTCAGAATAGGGCTACATGATAAGTTTTTTGGGAATTTTGAGTTTAAAGTCATAATTCTGAGAATAAAGTCATAATTATAAGAATCAAGTCATAATTACGAAAATTAAGTCATTTTATGAGTTTGAAGTCAGAAATCCGAAATTAAAGTCAGAATTCGGAGAATGAAGTCAGAATTAAAAAAAACGGAGAGAATTTGCCATGTACGGCCTTAAGCCTCTTCCGTAGTTTAGAGCTGAGATATGGTTTGTGAAACATTGAGGTATGAAGGTTAAAATGATGAAAACATCATAGATTACAGTTTTTTCCAATTTTATACACACAAGAAATGAAACTATGCACATAAGTCGGAAAATTTGAAGGTTATATATCAACAACGTGAGTCCAACCTGCTAAACCCCAGGCACAATTCCATTGTTCTCGCTCCAATATCATTCTAAATCACCGTTTTGCAAATCTCTGAACACAAATTTCATCATTTAGCACACTTTGTTCACCCTGATTAACAATTATCCTCACTCATGTTGCCCATTTGCAAATTCCAGTTCCCTATAAATAAGGAATTTTAGGGGGTAAATGTCAGTAAATGTAATTTTCCACTGGGCTGCTTCGGTCCACCACTAGTTCGCCAAAGACCCACTTTTTGTAGCATTTCAGGATGGTGGTGGAAAGTGTACCAACGCAAACCCTACAAGCATGTGGCACCACTAAAGGCAACGGAGGACGCATGTGATGACATCACACACAGATGATTGGCTGGGATGGATTCGCCATGCCAGGTGTTACAGTATATCCCCTGCTGCTTGTCAAGGGACGACATCACAGCCGATTTGGATGAGGTCCAAAGCATTTTCATTTTTCTTTTTTTGGTCAATTCAGCCGAACCCCTAATATTACAATAACAAAGAAATATTTTTTACCTTTTTGTATATTTGCACTGATTTTCTTAGTCATGTTTCTCATTGTACAGGAGTTTTGCTACATACTACGTAAAATAAGTAACATTTGTGTTGCATATACATGTAGTACTGTAAACGCTATTTCGGGGTGGGGGGGGAGAAACCCCTACAATTCACTAATATGAGGAAAAGGAAACTTATTTCCACACAATCGCATGCATTTGAATATGAATCATGGCCTAATGAAGACAAAACGTACATGACATACACTTTTGACGGTAGTGCTTTAAATGAACACATCAGTGTCTATTTTATACTCTGTAAAACTGTGTACTGTTTTAGTGGACGCAATCAGTTTTGAGAAGAGAGAACGTGGTTTTGGATGACGCGTTTCATTTCTGCAAGAGATTTTTGAGTTTTCACAAAATAGTTTACTAATTCCGTTTGCGTTTAGAGTTTTGAGAAATTGAGCGACAGTTTCTGGAAATGTGTTTAAACGTTTGGTAAAAACTGTAAGCCGATATGAGGTGGCAATGCATCATACAAAAAAAGTAAAGTTAAGCGTGACTTACTGACCTGTAAAACTTGATGGAGGGTCCCACAGACAGCAGTACAAAGGGCACCACTGTGTAGCAGATGGCGATCTGAGTGGCTGCCCACGTGATGGCATCATAGATCAGTTTGTGGGTGGGTGATTGCAAGAAGTGTGGCCGAACATTATGTCTGACCTGAGAAGAGACAACCTTTAATAGAACAGCTGAAAACAGAAAATCTATACTCGAAATTAATTTATTTTAAGCTAAAAAGTCATAATAAACCATAAGATCAGTGAATATGGTGCACGCTAAACTGTTAGCATGCACACCAACCTATTTAAAATGCACTGGACAGAATGAATCATGTTAGATTGTTAGCATGAAAAATGCTATCACACTAAGAATAAGCTAATCAACTAGCTTATCTAGCTTTATCAATATAAAGGGTTTGCCCATGCTGTGTCTAAACATCTGAGCAGGAAGCCTCCAATTCTACCTTTTCCATCCATTTCTGTCTGCTTATCCAGGGTCAGGTAGTGGTGGGCATTTTCAGATATCCTTCTACCTAGCACCACTTTCCAGTTATACTTTGTTGATCGTGAAGCATTTGCAGATCAGATGATATGAGTCATCCTTCAAGAGTTCTGGGTTTCCTTCAGCTTGGAGAAATACTACGCCAATGCCCAAACCACCTGAACTTGATCCTTCAATTGTAAAGGATCAGCAGCTCTACTCTGATCTAATAATAATCTTTGTTTTATTCATTAACATTTAACATAGTATCATGTATCTCTGCATGTATCTCTTACACAGTATCTCTGAATCATCCCTGAAGGGGCAGTGGGCAGCCCCATTGTGAAGCAACCAGGGAGCCGAGGTTTCAGGGTCTTGCTAAAGTACCCACGGTATCCTGGGCTCGAACCCTGGTCTCCCGGTTGAGGGATGACCTTGCTATCCACTGAGCTAAAGCCGCTCCCATCTCCCCTTTTGGACATGTGAGGCCCTAAGCCTATCTCCAAGCTTGAGACTAGACACATTACTCTCTCCCTGATTGGAACCAGAGCAGTTCTTGTTGTTGGATTTCATAACCAAAACAAAAACCATGTTTGGTAAGCATCAAATGTTTCATAGGGTTGGTAGGTAGGTTGGTGTTGGTGGCATAACACATGGGCTAAAGGTTGATAATCAACATGGTGTCATCACACCAAGGTTGATAATCAACATGGTGTCATCACACCTATAGCTATATGTCTTTGACGCCTAGGTGGAGAGATTGGCAGAACTTTCAACTGATCACCAACCACTAGTTGGTGGAGTTGGACAAGATGTTGATGGAGGTAGGCAGAGTGACCTTGGAAGTCCAGAAGAGCAGTGAGGGTGAGCCAAGAATGTCTGGTGGAGGCTACTGTCCCTCAAGTCTCCAAATACAACCTCTGGAGAATCTTTTGAGTAACCTAAGGGATGTTCGGGACATGATGGGAGGCATCCATTGTAGAGGCGGCTCGTATGGTCAGAGGCTTTGTTTAGTGGTTCCTATCGTGTCAGAAACTGTCAAGTTGAATAATGGCTTTTCCCCTAAAGGGACTCCTGGGAGTGAGTTAGATCGGATGCTGGGGGATTGGACAGGACAGACTCGCTAAAATCAAAAGAGAAATTGAGCGTGAACTGAATGTCTGGTAGAGGACGTCAGGTTCCACCACTGGAGGACCTTCTTATGTTTCCCAGAGGAGGTTGAGGAGCCTGAGTGGGCAATGTTTAGGGCCTCCATCGAGCCCGCTGCCAGCCCGGTTGTAAGAAAGTCATTGGTGCATGTTGTGGTAGAACCCTAAGGTCGCTTACACAAGACTTTGGGTTGACTTCAAGGATATTCTATTCCAACAACCGGTCGATATACACAACAAGTCCCTCCCTACATGCCTGTATAGACAGGTATCAGCTCCAACATCCATTTCATGCTGACTGAATCAATGGTTTCACCAGATAACAGTGAGGAGGCTCTTTAGCTTACCGCTCTAGCAGCCAGTGTGACGACGATGCCGGTGAGGAAGGTGAGGTAGTAGCCTGGATAAGCTCCGTGCCACATGGCGGAAAGGATAAAGGTGGCTGCTGTTGGGTGGTAGGGACATCGTTCATAACACACCCTGTGAACCAGAGGTTGGAGGTCAAACACAGTCTGAAGATAAATACATTTTTGGTATGAGCAGACATTTTAATTTGACGTTTTGTGAACTATAGCCAAGTTCAGCTTTTGATAAAGTATAAAGAAAATAAAAAGGGGAGACTTTAAATCTATTGTGACATGTGGACAGAGAGCTTTTTAGTTTTTCAATTGAATCTATTCTTTGTTTTGTTGTGTCCAGAGACATTTGTCATATCTTTTACTCCTAATGCTCCATTTGTACCTCGGCAAAAAACGGACACACACCCACAGTCCTTCTCTGAACATTACAAACAGAGACAGTGTGTTCTGACCTTTTGAGCCAGTGTGCCGTCTGGATGTTCCAGTTGTCGAGGAAAACTTTGAAGCTGGTGGCTGTCTGAAACAAGACACAATCCAAGGAATCTAATTTACTGAGTCGATTTACTGAGTCAATGTTGACACAATCATGTATTTACAATGATAAAAACATTTGTATCTAATAACCAGCATCTGCAGTCAGTTAGTTATTCAGCTCTTCAGCTCACAGTCCTGACCTCAATGTTGAGGATCCTCAGGTTGGAGATGAGGTCCCAGCGAGGAGAACCATCTTCATGGTAGCCATTGAAGCCAAAGCCTGCTGCATTGTTGATCGCATCGGCTGAGGTGTAAAAGTAAGAGGTGGTGTTAGAGAAGTGAAATAGAACAGTTCACAGTCGTGTTAATGAGCTTAAATTAGAAAAAAAACTACGGCGTGTAACAGTGGTTCATGTTCCTTCTGTCCATGGCTTTGATAAGACGACACTAGAGAGACATAAGAGACACACTCTTCTGTATGTTTTTCTTCTTCTTCTTTTTGATTATTGGTGATATAGGCTACTGTAACTTCCTGACACTGGTCCAAAAGCATCTAGCATCTGCAATCCTATACTCTGTGGTCTGCTGAGGTGGAGGAATCACAGAAAAGGACAGGAGGAGACTCAACAGGCTGGTCAAGAGGTCCAGCCATGTCATGGACTGTCCCCTAAACTCTGAGGAGGAGGTGGGTGGGAGGAGAATGTTAACCAAGCTGACATCCATCCTGGACAACACCTCTCACCCTCTAAATGACTGTGGGAGCTCTGAGCAGCTCCTTCAGCGGCAGACTGCAACACCCACAGTGTAAGACAGAGCGATACCACAGGTCCTTTAACCCGAATGAAGTCAGACTGTAGAACAAATCACTGAGACTGTGTTGTGTCTGAAACCCAGATCTCTGCTATATTTATATAGGCCATTGGAGATTGGACTTCTTCCCTTTTCTTTATATTTGTATGCACTTTACTCCTTTAATTTAATATAATCGTGTATTATATTAAAATAATAGCCAAAAAAAGAACTGAAAAAGGCAAAAAGTAATAGTTAAACCGTTAGAGGTCAGAAAAAACAAAACTTTCACAAGATGTAAAGTTAGTTTTGGAGTAACAGTGAGGATTAATTTTTTTTTCCGTCCGAAACGTTTTGAACCAAAAAAGAAAACAACACAAAATCACAAAGCAGACAAAAAAAGATCCAAGTCTGAGACACCCACCAAGAGTCCAGACGAAGTAGTACTTGGGTCTGGTGGTCAGCATGGACAGGTAAAGGTAGACCACCTGAGCATAGAACGGCGTGTTGGCGATGAAGTCATCATCAACGTTTTGTTCCACGGGGAAAACTTTACACACTGACAGAAAAACCAGGAGGCAGAAGAAGGAGGTGGCCACTTTCCGGACAACCTCCCACTGAGGAAACACAAAGTTCAGATCTTTAGTCTGCTGTGGGTTATTTCAGTTCTATCCCTTACATTGGGACAACAGCTCTAATCACTGAGTGATCATCGGGTTGAAATCCACCCTTCTAAATGAATAATGGATCTGCTCTGGTTTAACAAGAGAAAGAGCTTTAAAGTTTATGGATTAACAATGAAAACTGGACAGAACCATACTCAGTCACGTCTTCATAATCACATTTTGTCTTCTATTGCCTCCCAATAGATGAAAAAATTCATTTACAGACAGCAAAAAAAGCAATGTTTCTTGTAAATCAAACAAATGAATGACCATTTTAGGCTTCTAGCAGATTCTCGTTCAAGCCAGCACCGACTGATCTCAGGTCAGTTTCAGGAGCCAAATTCACTGCTCAATATTTCATTTCTATCACACCAATAATTTAAGATCACAGACTTTGGCTACAGCTGAGTCACTTTGCACCGATTTCAGCAGATATCCAACAAGGAACGGATAATTATGATGCTCAAGGTAGTTCTTACGTTAGGCGAGGGCTCGCTGGGCTTCAGCTTGCCGCAGGACTTCCTTTCGGCCTCCTGGTCTCTATGGCGACACGGGTCCCCTTCAATGAAGGCGATGTAGTCGTTGTAGGAGCTGGTGGGTCCGGCCAGGATGCCCATGAAGTTGCAGTTGTAGCTAAAGTACTCCAGCAGACTGGGCATTCTCCTAAACACACACACACACACACACACACACACACACACACAGACACACAAGTGTGTCAATGATGACATCATCACACAGTATAGAACGTTGCTGCGCCTTCTTTACTTCCATTAACTAACATTATACCAGTAAACTATATTTTCTAAAAGATTTAAAGCAATCAGCAGATTATTTGATTGATGCCATTGCTAAAGTGTAAACACCGTAGGTCAGACTACTGGAGATGTCCCAAATCCGACCTCTGATTGGTCCAGAGGCTCAACCAATGGACTATGGGATTGTCAGTGGATGAATAACAAATATCCTTTACTGAAGTTAAGGATCAGAATATCTCGAACACTAGAAATCTTAAATAAACATACTTTTTCTGTTATCAATGTAATATTTCTATAGAAAAAGATTGTTTGTACATTTTTAAGGCTTAGCTGGAAATTTGGTCCAGGCTAAGAGTGTAGAGGGAAAACCTTTAACATCATAAATAAGGACATCTACAGTGGCACAGTTACTGGGATTTTGACAACGATCCTAAAGCTACACAGCAAAACAAACCTTATTGCCAAAATCTTCTGTCCAGGAGTCAAATGTTCCTCTTTTCGTGCCATTCCTTAGCAGAAAATCTAAAGTCATTACAAAATACAAAATATCAGCTTTTTTACGGACTGAAGGCGCTGTTTTCTTACCGTCATGGATTTCAAACGCCACGCTGGTGATTTTCTGTGTTATCACCATCATGGGTCTGGAGAGTGAAGGAAAGGTTTGATGAACAAAAGCCAGAAGAGGATGAGGAGATCTCTCTGGATGATGAGGGGGAATCTTACCCTGTGAAGTCAGCTGAGTACATGCCGTAGTCGAACACATAGACACGGGTGATCTGACACAGACTCAGGTAGCTGAGGGCCAACAGGAGGCAGTACCTACATGTAAACAGTTTATTTATTTAAGTAAGTCATTTACTCAAATAAGGCTCCTCAACAAGGTCAGCAGCAGTGTAGACCTCCACCAGAGCTACGAAATGGTTCCTTCCTGATCTTTGCTCCTCTAACCTGGTCAGACCACCAACTAGACCGTTGGAGATGCTGTAAACCTTCACCAGAGCGACCACTGACTTCTTCCTGATCCACCAAAGTGGCTTCTAAACATGGTTGCCAAAAAGGCAATGAGCATCTTCCACTCATCACCAGTGTGACTGTCTGCCAGTCTGCTCTGACCTTAATGGATCTGAATGTGTTCAGAGCTTCCTCTTAATCTCCGCGCTCATTAAGGACACTCCTCCTTCTTCTTCTTCTTCCTCTCGGAATCATCCGGACTCTGAACCTGATCACTCCAAACACAACGTCACACACTGAAGTTAACCTCTGTTCGAGATGGCCGACCTCTTCAGGCTGGTGAAGAGCATCTTCTGGGGTGACTGATTACATAATTGTCTTGATCTAAAACATCTCCTGACTTTTGTATTTTTATTCACATGCAGGTCCTGACAACATAAGTGAAGTCAGTCTAAATTCATTGGTCGTGTGGACGACTGCCCAAGTACTTTTATGTTACCTAACACAAAATATTTAAGTGAATTGGCAAAATCTATTATTGGCAATCACCAGATCCAACAAGAAGATGAAATATTTCTATACAACAGATATGGTAAGTGTTCTCCAAAGTCTAGCTTTTAGCAATGTTCCTACGGAATCTTAGCCCAGTCCTCATGGACACAGTTCTCCAGTTCTGGAAAGTTCCTGGGTTTACCTGCAGCAACGTCCTTCTTCAGAGATTCGTAAAGAGATTTCAAGTCAGGTGACTGTGACGCTGCTCTAGAATGTTCCAGGACTCCTTCTTAGAACCAAGACTTGGTGGTCTTTGAGGTCTTTGATTTTTGGAATTTCCAGAAGTTTCCGCTTGCTCACAGATATTTTCTTCTAGGATATCTGCGGGTTTCGAGCATCAGAGGTAGCGATGCAACTCCAGAGCATCGTGGAGCGACCTCCATGCTTCACTACAGGCAGGATCTTCTCCTTCCTCCCCCTCCACACATACCGATGATCAATTTACCACAAAAGTTCCAGTTTGGTTCCATCGATCCATAGAATAGCATAACGTCTGCGTCTGGTCCAGACGATTCTGACCTACCGGAGATACTTTACTTATGATTTTTGGTCAGAAGTGGTGAGTATTTTGGTTTTCACATTTTAATTCAGGATGGAGATCAGATGGATAGATAGAGAGGAGAGGGAGAGAGTGGAGAGGGAGAGAGAGGAGAGGGAGTCTTCTCCAGAGAGGGAGAAAGAGGAGGAGATCGGTATTGCCAACCACCATGGGCCTCACTTGGTTTCCTCTTTCCCATCTCTTATATGCATCCCTGATGAACTACAGACGGGACTTTCTGAGGCTTACTTGTGCATGTGTTCCACTCCAGTCAGAATCATGATGCCATAGGTGAGTCCACTCTGGACCAGGAAGTGGAGGGCGTACCTGGAAAACAAAGATTCACCTTCAACCCTCAGAAAAAACTCCTGACAGTGAAGCAGACTACCTTCCTGTAAGAGACTGTTGGATCTTGAAGTCAGTCCAGTAGAAGATGTCTTTAGACTACAGTCACACGATGGCCATTTCCTTCTGATATCATCCTCAGGGCGGGAAACTCAAACCATATGGTAAATCATTCTACTGTGTATCAGGGGTTATTAAATCGAGAGAGAAGCTGAAAAAACAAGCCTACACTGTTGTCCCCGAAATCAAGGGTTTAGCCTCAAAAAGCCCCCAATCCCCTGTGTTATACAAGCTATGCTCCTGACTGAAGTCCTCAAATTAAATGTGACTCATTAATCATCTCAAACAGTCCATATTGACTCAAGCTAACTGTTCATATGTAGTCAGCAATATGCTCTAAGAAAAGATCCCATAGTGACTTAATAATGAAGATAACTACAGTTTTTTCTGAGCTCAGTAAAAAAACAAGACAGATTTCCTTGCATCAATTCATTTTTAGCTAAATTTAGAAACAATTGGACTTATGGTTGGGAAGTTACAGAAAAGAAACAGCTGCCCCTAATGAGTAAATATATGAACTATTACAGTGAAGTAACATATATATTCAAGATATAACTCCTTGTGTAAATTCAAATGAGCCAATTTGGACATAATCGGGCGGATGCTTTCGAAGTATTCGAAAAGCCCGATAACACTTTGAGAAGAAGAAACTGTTATTTTTTCATAAAAGCCCCTCTAGTAAGTGAAATATGAACAATTACAGTAAAATATGACTAATATAAGTTAGATGTTTGTGACATGGTTTATATGAGGCAAATTTGGACTAAATCTGACCAAGGGTTAGGAAGTAATGTTAAAAAAAAAGAGTTTAAATTTTTTTTCCCTTAAACATTATATGAACTATTAGAGTTAAATACGCAATGTAAAAGATAGATCTCGTCGAGTCGACTCATATGCACCAAATTTGGACTAAATCGGACCCACAGTGGAGAAATTATAGCCCCAAAACTTTTGGAGATAAAGCTCCCCCTAGTGGCAGAAATATGCAACTAACCTTTCCTTTATTCAATCCAGTGCTTCCTTGCACTAAGGATTGGGTATGCAATTGCAACAGGATCAATGAAATGGTTTTTGAGTTATCATATTAAAACGATGAGTCTATAATGACCCCGCCGCATTGAGGATTCCATAATATCTCCATATTTTCAGGGATATAATCACGACAATTTCACTGCTTTAAATAGAGTTATGAAAACCATGTCACGATCATGGCATTTTCTAAGGTGCAACACTTTAGCTACAGCAGCTAACATTAGCATTCAAACACCACCTAGCTAACGTGACCGTTCTTTCTGTTCATTGTTAAACCAGCGTCTGTCTTACCAGCCGAAGCAGAAGAGAGCAAAGTAAAGTCCCAGCAGCGTCGCCACTACGTGCCTGATGAAGGGACTGGTTTTACTGGGATGGAGGAAGAGACGGAACCAGAAGGCCGACAGCAGAGCACAGAGCTGACACACTACGAAGTTCACCTGCAGATGGAAAGGGGGTGGCGGAGACACATCAGGAGGTTAGAGGCAGTGGAGGTAGTAGGAGGAGAAATTGGTGAATACATATTTCGCCACCTGTTTTAGTTGTGTAGGAGGGTCTTTCAACCATGTTTAGAAGCTCCAGATATGTTGCAGTGAGAGTATAGAACTAGATCTTCTTGAGAGGCCCATAATCAGGCCTCTACTTAGTTTTTGAATTTTTTTTTCAACTGTGTTAAAAGCTTTTACACACAAGATTATAACATAAACATTGATTTACGTCACAGCCAAAGGGCTACCCTCCGGGTCGGGGAGGAGTTTTTGTCGCGAAAGGAGGAGTTCAAGTATCACGGGGTCTCGGGGTTAGTGGAAAAGGGAACGGGAGAAGGACAGACGGATCGGAGCGGCGAACGCTATATCGATCTGTTGTGGTGAAGAGAGAGCTGAGCCGAAAGGCAAAGCTCTGGATTTACCGGTCCATCTACGTTCCGACCCTCACCTACGGTCATGAACTGTGGGTCATGACCGAAAGAATGAGATCACGGATACAAGTGGCTGAAATAAGTTTTCTCCACAGGGTGGCTTGGCTCAGCCTTAGAGATAGGGTTGAGGAGCTCAGACATCCAGGAGAGGCTCAAAGTAGAGCCGCTGCTCCTCCGCATCAAGAGGAGTCAGTTGAGGAGGTTCGGGCATCTAGTCAGGACGCCCCCCGGACGCCTCCCTGGGGAGGTGGTTCGGGCATGTCCATCTTGGATGAGACCCCGGGGCAGACCCAGGACACGTTGGAGAGATCACATCTCTCGGCTGGCGTGGGAACCCCCTCGGAATCCTCCCAGAGGAGTTGGTGGATGCGGCCGGGGAGAGGAAAGTCTGGGCTTCCCTGCTGAAACTGCTGCCCCAGCGACCCGGACCCGGATAAGCGGAGGACAACAAAACGAAACAAAAGGTAGAAAATGTGCATACAGATCCCTCTAGTGGACATTTGTGGTATTTTTAAAGCAAAATCTCCCTTTGGTATCAAGATCCAACTTTTTGTACATTTCTGGGTCCATTGTGTATTCAACTGTGCCAAGTGGAGCGTCCTCCTGGTCCTATCCCACAAAAACTGTGTATAATAACATGAACTTTGTGGTATTACTATCAAATTTGATGCAATAGTTGTCAAAGACTTTCTGAGCACATTCACCGGTTGTTTGGTTTCATGGTGTTTCTGTAAAATAATAATGTTAGATACTTTTTTATCTAGAAAAAAAAACAGGCAAAGATAGAAATCTTATTTTTTTCTGTATAATCTCTAATTACTCACATTTAATAACAAGTACAATGTAACCGACACTGAAAATAAATTAGTTTAGTTCAGAACCTTCCTTAAACATAAAGCTTATGCAAATATAGCTGATAGTTGAGGAGCTATTTTGAGTAGATTTTTGGTGATGTCATTCAGTTGAGGCTTTGTTTAAAATAACATACGAGCAAAACAGGTTATTTTTTTGGTGAACTGCTCCTATAAAAGAGTTCAGTAAATCTTTAAATCTGATGGTGGAAACTGATCCCGGCTTATGGATTGAAACTAATCAGACTGGTCACTTTGAGTGAGAGCGATGCTCCATTAAGTGAAGGTTAAACCCTGGATTAGTCCGTCTGTCCTGTCTGAGGATCACCTTAACCATCTAATCCTCCAGCTGCGAGGAACATCTGGCCCCGATATGCAGAGACACAGAGAGAGGAGATTTAATCTCCATCAGGATGAACATCTTGGCCGCTTTAGATCATTAGTGTGAAGCACTCTCAGGATGTTTAGCTGTGGTTCCTGATGGATCTCATCCATCCTGGTCTCAGTTTACACACCAACACCCTGTTCTGCTCAGAATCTCAGAGCCGAGAGTCTGAGCCCAGCTGAGAATCTGGAGTCAGACGTAGAAAAGATGTAGATAATGTGTGACTGAGACGGAGAATGACTGAGAATCTCTGTATTGACTGTATTATTTGTAAGGATTAATAAAATTGAGCATTGTAGGGTTTATAAAATGTGTCTGTACACCGCAAAAACAGTTATACTACACTGTAAAAGATCTCATAGAATTTAAGATAAAATACTGGAAGTTTGGTCGCCTGTATTTTACTATAAAAAATACGATGAAATTACAAAAAAAAAAACTCATAAACTGTAAAGCTCTTCAAAAGGACATTATAAAAAGACTTTAAATTACAAAAAATGACTTTGAAAACAAATGTGTTTCACAAATATAAACCATATTTCTAACATCTCGTTACTGTAGGTTCTCCTCCTTTTACCTCCAAACCATCTCTAACATGTGGAGTCCTGACTCCAGCAGACCTCTGAAGGTGTGCTGTGGTATTATGGTACCAAGAAGTTAGCAGCAGATCCTTTAAGGCCTGAAAGTTGTGAGGATGGGCACCGTGGATCGGATTTGTTGTCCAGAACATCCCATAGTTGCTGTATTGGATTGAGATCTGGAAAATCTGGGGGCCATGTAAAATCCTGAAGTGGCTGTTGTGTTCAGATCATCCTGCTGGAGGAGGCCACTGCCATTAGGGAGTGTTTCCATGAAGGGGGGGTAATGTTGAGGTCAGTGATACATGTCAAAGGAACATCCACATGAATGGTAGGACCCAAGGTTCCAGCAGAACATGGTCCAAAGCAACACACTGCCTCCACTGACTTGTCTTTCGCCAGTAATGCATCCTGTTGCGATCTTTTCCCCAGGTAGGCGACACACAGTGGTAGACCACTTTGGTTTGTTCTAACCACGGCTGACCAGAAACACCTAACAAAACCTGCTGTTCTGGGGAGGTTCTGACATGTCTTGTAGCCACCACTATTTCTCAAAGTTTCTCAGAGCCTTACCCTTGTCCATTTTTCTACTTCCAACAGCAACTTCAGGACAAAAATGTTGACTTCCTGTCTAATATATACCACCCACTGACAGGTAACCATAGTAACTAGATAATCAATGTTATCTGCTTGACCTGTTAGTGGTTAAAATGGAGCTATGAGTCTAGTTTTGGATCGGGTGTCAGTTCAGAACTGAGAAGTTTTTTCTCTGGTTCGTGTCTCTCCAGGCAATGTGGGTTTTTTCATGCTGACACCTGAAGCAGTAACACCACCAGTCGGGATCAGCGGCGTAACATCTGATCCAGCTGTAAAGTGAAACGGGCGACGCTTGTTGATGTGTTGTTCATTAATTATGAACAGCATGTAAACTGAGCGATTACAGCCAGACGCTCCGCCTCCACTCAAATCCACCCAGGAGAAAAATGGCTGCTGGTGTTTCATTGTCTGCCTCCTGGAGTATTGACAGACTTTGTTTAAAAACAGGCCAAGCGTTACTCAGAAACGGAGCCAAGACTGATGAAGTCCGGATAGGATGATGGAGGGGAATGCTGATCGGATCAGGATCATGTTCTTATTAAGATGCTTTTATTTATTTTTAAAAGGGTGTTTTCCAGTCTTTATTCTCAAAAAACAAAACAAGCTGGACTTACAGTCTGTTATTAACAGACAAATGTAATTATTAACGACATTTAAATTGAAAATCCTCCTACATTTTTTTGGCTCCGTTGTTAAGATGTAGCCTTGTGCTTACCTAGCCTCAAAATAGCTAACTTTTAGCATCACTAAATTCAAACAGGCTGCAGCTCAAACAAGTTCCTATAAACAGAATTATTTGAACAAAACATTTTTTATCATTTAAACTTTTAGTGCGCATGTTGTTTGGCTACTTGCAACAACCGCCAAAGCTAATGTTAGCATGCTAAAATCTGGCATGTTTAAAGAGAAAATTGAATAAAGTTAATAATAATAATAATAATAATAATAATACACTTAATTTATAACGCACTTTACATTTGGATCAAATCTCAAAGTGCTACAAAGTTGATATATCTTACCTGAAACTAAAAAAAGGGTGATCACTCTGGATTATTCAAATTAAATTCCAATAAAATAACTGGAAACACCTCAATAATATTTAACTAAATGAGTAGAAAACAACAATTAGCTTTGTATAATTATTATGCATTATGCATTATTATGACTCCCGTCATTATAGAATGTTTAAATGCTACTCAATCTTTAACTTTTTTCCATGTTTACATATTTTTTAGTTTGTTAATATCTGGCTTAATTAAAATAAAAGAGAAAAAAAGGCTGATATATCTGAGTTGATACTTGATGAAGAACATTCAGTTTGGGTAATTTAAAATTACATTTCAGTAAAATAATTCAAAATAGCCAAATACAATTTCACTAATGATTCAATAACATCAGTTAGCTAAGCAGGAATCAAATACTTTACTATAAAATGAAAGAAATACTTTTCTTTCATCTTTTAGTTTCACTGAATACTGGAGAGCATAAACTGAAATTAAACCATCTTAGAAAAAATATTTCATAATTCTTTTGGCCAATATGTGGTGATACAATACGGATCACGATACAGGGTTGGACTATTCAATAATTTTTTATTTATGCCATAAACCTCAGATTTGTATGATATGACTAAATGTTACTTTTAATGTGACGCATAAAAAACAAGAAAAATACACATATATGATGTTAAACTGATGTATAGAGCCATGAAAAAGTAATGGACCCCTTCTTGGTTTCTTCTATTTTTATCTGTCTCTCTGTTTGATAAATTCTGATAAACGTTATCTGATACATAAAAAACCAGTGTTGAAAAAGTAGGGTCGTCCTGGTCCTGAAGCAGCAATGCATCTCAACATTCCTCTGCTACCTCCATGTTTGACCGCAGGTCTGATGTTATTCTAGTGAAATGTGGTTTTGATAAGTTGTTTGGTTTTCACCAGGTGGGACAGGACCCATGTCTTCAAACATTTCAACTTTCCACTCATCAGTCCAGAGAAGATTCTCCCAGAAGCTCTGAGGGTCATCGAGGTGTGTTGTGGGTAAATTCAGACCAGTCTTAATGTTCATCTGGGACAGCAGCGGCTTTCCCCTCGCCCTTCTCTCCTGATGCCATTTTTACCCAGTGTATTTGGAATAGTGGAACCATGACCACTGACCTTTATTGAGGTGAGAGAGGCCTGAAGATCCTTGGACGTTTTCTTTAGATCCTCGGTGCCTTCCTGAAGGAGCTTTCACTGTGCTCTTGGAGGAATTTTGGAAGGTGGTCCACTTCTGTGAAGGGTCACTATTAAGTCTTCTCCATTTGTAGATAATGTGTCTCACTGTGGATCTGTGGAGTTCCAGAACCTCACAAACATACGGAGGCCAACATGGGCAAACACTGAAAAATGAAATTTGACAGTATGCTGCAACCATCAGTTTGACAAGATACACATGCTGCAAATAGAGAAAATATCTTCATCAATTTCACAACGCATGCATGCTACAAAAGCCACAACACAACACAACACAAAACAAAACAACACAATTGGCCGTGGTAAATTCACTTAACTTCCGGGTCATCCAGTCATGTGACTAAGAATAAAGCTTTAATCAACGTTGTGAAAACAACAAATAAAGTTAATACTGAGCCTAAGATGCACAGTACCCAAAGCTACATTAAACAAGGTATATTGTACTTGCTGAAAACTCTTAGCCAGTGATTTTAATAGCTTTTGTATATAACATTCTGATTGTTGTATACATGTTGCCATGGCGACAACTGAAGTCAGTATGCGTGATGTTGTTTAAGAGTTGTACTCTTAGTCACATGACTGCATAACCTGGAAGTTAAGCAAAGCTACCATGACTAATTTTGTTGCGTTGTGGCTGTGGAACATGCGTGTGTTGTTAAATAGAAGAAGATGTTTTCTTTATTTGCTGTGCGCATGTTTGTTTTCAACTTGATGAAGATGTTTTCTTAATTAGCAGCATGCGTATATTGTCAAATTGATGATTGCAGCATGCACATGATGTCAAAATAATGTTTGCAGTGCGTTTGCCCTGTTGGCCAACGTACAAACAGCTTTGGAACCCTTCCCAGACGGATGGATTTTAATCACCTCCTAGAATTTCTGTTGATTTTGGAAGAGTATGCTACTGGGTGGATGTAGTCCAGCTATAACCTGTTCTTCAGGCAGCTTGGTAGTTTTCAGGATTTAGTCTCCAAGGGAGTAGAGCCTCTCTCACACAGACCCAGCTGGTGTTAGAGAGCATTTGTGGTTCAATGAAGATTTATCCTTAATGTCATATTTAGCATGAACAACCGACACATTTAGTCTGAGAAACCCGGAGGGGGGGTCCAATGCATTATCACAACACTGTATAAAATGTGTTCTATTGAAAGACCCATAATATAAATAAAATAATAAATTAAGATATTTTAGTGTTAGAGCCTGATCACTCCATTCCTTATCCCTCTGCAGATATAAAAAGATAAAGTATACAAAAAAATAAACCAAATATTTTGATGGTAATACAGTAAATATATTTGAACTGATTTAACCTAAATTAAAAATAAAAATAAAAATCTATTATTCATTTCATTTTCTGAAATAATTTGTATTCATACTACTACTTACTTTCAAAATTCTAGGAATATTTCGATATAAAATTTTACTTAAAATTTAGATCATGAATGCTGATTTACAGATTAAGAATGAATAATATTTACCTTATAAAACAAACACATAAAAAACATAATAACATCACATCTATTTGGTAAGATATTATATACATAACGTTAATATTTGTTTTTGTTTAATATTTTTGTTGTTGTTGCACCCTCACTAGGCCTTCTCCATCCATAATGTCGCTGTACCGCTGCCTGTCTGCTACATCAGACAGCGGCTCCTGTCGCTGCTTCTGGCCGACCCGTGTCGCAATAACCTCGGTGTGAGTGAGAGCCAGCAGCCGCTCTCTGCGCGTGAAGCCCGGGACTTCGGGTCTTACCTGGTCCAGCGGCAGGTTGGTCATCTCGCTGACCGGCTGCAGGAGGCTGGAGCCGGTACAGGCCGTGGATCGGCTATCCTCAGCAGCCATGGCACCGTGTGTCCGGCCGGCTTTGGCGCTCCTGTGTCCGGCTGGAGGGGCTGAGATGCGACGGAGGAGGAGGCTCGCGTTTCTGTGTCCTGCTGCTGATGCTGCTTCCTCCTCTCCTTCCTGTTCCTCCTCCTCCTCCTCGGCCCGTCTGCCTCCCCCCTCCTCTCTCTGATGCCCCCTTTATCCTCCCCCTCCATCCTTTCACTCCCCATTCTCATCACTCCCCCATCCTCCCTTCTTAACCTCCTCCTCTCTTTTTATCTTCCTCCAAAAAAACACGGATCTTTAAATTCACAGTAATTTACAGTTTCAACAAATTACTCTTTTATTTCAGACTAGTAAATTGTTAATCCAATCCAATTTTTTTTTACAGTGATCAAAGACTTACTATGGGAACTGTGGTTACTATGATTGCTGTGATCACGGTAATAAAATTACTCCTGTAGAAAATTACAGTAAGGGCTATATTCTGGCGGGAAACACCAGTAGCCGATATTGTTTTGTAGAAGATCACAGTATCATACTGCAGATAATCAAAGTTATGTATAATGTATACTGTAGTAGCCAACAAAGTACACAAAGAAATCATAGTAATCGACAATGGACTGTAGAAAATCACAGTAACCTATAATATACTGCAGTAAATCACAACCAGTCACTTACCATAGAACAAATACATGACCAAAAATATACTCTAGAAATTTGCAGCAACGAACAATGTTCTGTATAAAGTCAAAATAACGTACAATTAAGTGAAAAATTATATTATATATCATATATATATATTATATACTATAGAAAAATGCGATAACCAACATTAGACTGTAGATAATATTTATAACCAACAATGTACTGTAGACTAATGAAAATCGGGGGTCAATGGTTGGTGAGATCCCATTTGGGAATGGGTGTTGTGAAGCTTGGCATCAAAATTACCATTGGGTAGAAGAGATTTAAAAAAAATTGAGATACTTATACACTTTTAAAAACATAGTTGTGACTACATAACATAGTACCTTAAACATACCCCTAAATTGTACAGAGAACTAGGTTGATGGGAAGAATGTGAGGAGCTGGACATTGTAGTAGAGAGCTAACTCCATAAGATGGCAGTAATACAAAACCAAGGACGCAGGAGGAAAAAACTGTTGCAGAAAGAGGAAGAAGAAAAAGAAAGAAGACTGGCATTGCCAACCAACAGGTCCTGGAAGGACCTAAGTTTTTTTCAGGACTCCCTGATCCAAATTTAGGCTTCAACACAAATGCTTTTAAAATCAGTATTTGTTTCAGTCTTCATCTTTGGACATTGAGCTAATCCGATGGTTGTTCCCCGTTATCAAATGAGTCTTGATGTCTGTAATGTGGGATAATTGTATATACAGTCCCATCTCATATATTTATTTTATTTATTTATTAATTTTGTTCTGTAGTTTTGCTGTGTACATGTTTTGTTTTTTCTCCTGTAATTTATTTACACGTTTACTGTGCTTACTTTGTGTGTATATATGTATATATATATATATACATATATACACACACAAATTTATTTTATTCTCAGTTTGTGTTCAATTAAATAAGCCCCTTGTCGCTTTTGTTAGTTTATGCGTTTCTAAGTGTTTCTTGTTTTGTAAATTTCTGTAGAATGAGCAATAAAGTTTAAAAAAAGAAAAAAGAATAAGACACCCTACCGCTATGTTTGTTTTGGTTATACCCCAGCGGCTAACTTCCGGTTATCTTTAGCTAAAGATGTCAGCTACAGAGGACGACACCGAACTGAGGGACCTTCTGATCCAGAACCTGGAGAACAATGGAGTCCTCAACAAGCTAAAGGTCAAGAACATGAACTTTATTTCAATTACTAGTAACTAAACGAACCGCCAACTGGTAGCAAAGCCAGGCTAAAATTAGCCACACAGCTTGTAGTACAACACTAGCCGGTTAAGTTGCAGAGCCTTAAATTAAGAGGCGTTTAGGTGTTTATGTGTTTAATTAAACTTTACTGCAATAACTGGTTTTAAAATGACTTTCTGGTGGCAAACTTAGCTAGAGGGTAAATATAGTTCTGAGTCTAGCTAGCTGTACTAATGTTTCTCAGCTATGCTAACATTTGTTGGAACTACTGTTTATCATTCATGCTTTATTTGAATATTTTCATGTCATGCCACCTCGGTTTCAACATTAAAGGTATGAAATTGAATAGATCACACTGCTGATATTGTAACACATCTGTTTATTCAACGGATTTTACAAGTGTTTTATTTGCCAAATTGTACAGCCAATTCTACTTGTACCGTTCATTGCAGTCTTTAAACGATTTAATATCTGTGTATCATCCCTCACAACAACCCACACATTTATATGGAAGTCATGAACACCGAAGGTCAGGATAAAACGTTATTATAAGCCAACTCATTATAATGACTAACGAAAAGTAAGTCATTATACTAGCACTTTGAGATTTGATCCAAATGTAAAGTGCATTATAAATCAAATGTATTATTATTATTATTATCTCAAGATAATTACTTACTACCCATCTTATTAGGACATAAAAGTACATCAGATCAGTGCTCCATGACTTAACTCCAAGAAATAATCAGATGCTTTCATTCAGTAAAAGTACTGATGCCACAATAAAATATCCCACTATAAGAAGAAGCTCTGCATAGAAATTGTTAATGAAGTAAAAGTATATATATTCCAATCTATATTAGCACCAATGTATATTTGCAGAATTGCTGTCCTGTTAGAACTAAAAAAGAAAATGTAATTACACCAGCCTATTTACAGTTTGGTGACATTTTTCAGATATTCCAAGATGATTTCTTAATCTGATATGAATTGTTTTTATTGTGTTTTTGTTTAGAAAATGAAACCAAATAAGGTTTTCCAACCCATAAAGAAACACCTTATCTTTCAGTTAATCATAAACATTCCAAATCAGCACATACAGACAGGAAGACTATCAACAGCTCTAATTTGAAAATTAACTAGTAACTACAGCTGTCGAACAAATATTGTGGAGTAGAGGTAAAAGGTATATTTAAAATTGAAGTACAACAAATTTGTACTGAAGTACAGTATTTGAGTAAACGTACTTAGTTACTTTCAACCGCTACTGCTGACCCAGAATCAATCATAAGAAAAGTCTCAGAACCATATGGACAGTTATTGATGGAACCAGTTATGAATGCACTTTGGTAGTTCTTAGGATACAAATTCTAAGGAGGTGAATACTTTTTCACACAGGCCCAGTTGGTGTTGGATAACATTTTTGGCTCAGTAAATAAAAATATAATTTAAATCTTGTATTTTGTGTTTACTCAGGATGTTCTATGTTGATTTGAGTTTCACGATTCAATACAGTTTGACCTGAAATTCACAGAATTAGAAGAAACTTGAGGGAGATTCTTCCTGTTATTGGCATGTGTCTGTCTAAATACAAAGTCACATGACTGTCTATTTCCTACCTGTTTTACCCGTGTCTCTGCTCCTGCAGGCAGAAATGAGGGCCGCTGTGTTCCTGGCGATGGAGGAGCAGGACAAACTGGAGGTGATTGTTTGGATTTACTGATCATACAATTTCCCTGAGTCTCTTTGTTCATACCAGGTTCTTCTCTCTCCTCAGAACAAAACTCCTCTAATCAACGAAAGCCTCAAGAAATTCCTCAACACTAAAGACGGTCAGTTTGCTGTTCTATTCCATTCTCTATTTAATTTTTCTGCTTAATGTTTTAACTTCGTGTCATCAGATGTGTGTGGTGATGCTAGGAGTGGTTGTAATTCAACCAAGACTCCACAGGGAGGAGCTTTAGTTCTATCTGGTAGGATAAGAAGGAACATGCAGAATCAGACTGAAATATAGACAGAGCCAGAAGGCTCTTTGCATTGAGGTGGAATCACGGTTATAGAAAAAAGAGACAGCATCTAGTTGATGAGTCCTGATGTTTTTTTTTAACTCTCTGCAGGCTGCCTGGTGGCGAGTCTGATCGTAGACTTCCTGCAGGTCTTTCACCTGGACTTCACCCTGGCCGTGTTCCAGCCGGAGATCAACTCGGTGGGTGAGAGTTATACTGAACCTGTGGTTTGCGGGTCCCAAACCTATTTCTTACCCTTTCATAATATCCTTCCTGTGTCCTGTTTTCTGTTGAGACACAGATGATCTGCTTCAAGACTGCTGCCAATGATTAAACGCAGGACGCTCTGAGACTGCAGTGTCTCACCGGCGTTCTCAGCAAAAGCAGACATGAGAATGATAAAAGAAAAAAATAAATCGCCGACATGAGAATGATAAGAAAAATAAATCGCAAACATTAGAATGATAAAAGAATAAAATGAGTCATAGACAGGTTTCCAATGTTTAGGCACCAGCGACGATTCTCTAAATGTTTCTTCCTCTCCTGTGAGAGTTTGGAAACTAAAATCTTTACGCCTGTTAGAAGCACTCCTTGGTTTAACTTCCTATGTCAATCCTAAGTCCGTGAGTGAGCTGACTCGGTTACGGGGTCATCGTAATAATAATAATACATTAAATTTATAATGCACTTTACATTTGGATCAAATCTCAAAGTGTTAAATTGCCTCTTGTATTTGTTTGCAGTTGAATGGCCTCGACAGTCGGGATCTGGTCTGCAGAGATCTTTCTCTCTCCCCCTCTGAGCTGAACAAAAACTCTCCTCTCCTGCTTGAGCTCGTCATGAGGGGACGACACAAACCTGCTGAGGTGAGATGATTCTAGCTACAGTACCTGTGATCAAACTCTGACTGTGAAGAATCTAAAGCCCCTTTGGTACAGAGATAACTCACAACTGCAGCACCAGAGGTAAGGATAGATCATGCAGTAGGTTATATGTTCAATAAAACAAAGAGTTCCTCAATCATGACTGATGAGGATTTAATTTAATTTCTTTATGTTGTGAGACAACTTAAGTGGTCAGTATAACTTCTCACCAAAAACACGTACTTGGCGGTGGAAGTTTAAATCATTTATACATTCTGTCATTCACATAGAAGAGTGAGGATTATGTACCGAGGTCCATGATACACTCTGTCTGTGATATCTCCCTCTGGGGTCTATCCTCGCTGTTACTGGAAGGTGATCTTGCACATGTTAAACTTCCAGGTTCAGATCTGGGTCTGGTCCCAACATCAGGAGTGTCCATGTCAATGTTTTTCATGAAATTGGCAAAATGTTTAAAAGACCAAAAAGAGTTTAGGTAGGTTTTTGTTTTGGTAGATTTGAGTTTGGTTTTTGTAGGCTTGAGTTTGTAGGCTTGGGTTAGGTTTTAGTTGGGGTGGTTTTGGTAGGGTTGAGTTAGGTATTTGTAGGCTTGAGTTTGGTATTTGTAGGGTTGAGTTTTATATTTGTAGGGTTGAGTCGGGAGTTGGTAGGGTTGAATTTGGGTTTGATAGGTTTGAGTTTGGCTTTGGTAGTTTAGGTTTATTGTGGGGTTATTTGCAGTGATTTACACACAAAGACTATAAAATCTCGACCATGGTGATGTATGACACAGTATTTGCTTTGTTCTGACAGTTTATATTTCATGTCATCTCATACATTTCCTCAATGAGATTGTTGTTATGGATCTGAGTGTCAGATCAGATCCTCATTTCAGGTCCCATATTGTGCCTTATATATGATCAACCCAGAATTCTCCGTTTTTCATTGTTACTGGTTTCTGTCTTCCTGGTTTCTGTACAGGGAGATGGAAATGGACTCAAAGTGGAGAAGTGTGTATTTGTTCGTTACTTCATGTCATGGTGTCCCCATAGATGTGATTTTGAACAGTCTCACTCAGAATCAAGATATAAATTGAAAAGTTTCCTGCTGTGATATCTGACGTCGTCTTTTGTTTCTGACCAGGTTGTTCAGGACTCTGATACTAGGCCCCGTCCCGAGGACAGAATCATTTCTCCACCGGTCAGTAAGGTATGTTTGGTTCCAACTCAAGATCTCTCAGTCTCAGCTGCTACTGCCAGACGTCTGTTTACACTTTATACATTTCTATTGGTCTCTAAAATCCAATAATTTTTTGGTACTATTTCTTTCTGCAATGTAAACTTTGAATGGTTGATTTTCTAAGAGACAGTGAAAAAAAAAAAGTATCAGCACCCCATCCTGGTTTATTCGATATATGGTGAATACCTATGATATTTCCCCTAAAAATATGATAATTTTAATCCCCTAGTAGGATATTTTTACTTATACCATGTGGCAGCGCTGCAGTGAGTTTTAGTAGTGGAGGTGAGAAAAAGCAAGACTGACAGGAGATGTCAAATTCTTCTCCAGGATGAATTTGCCATCTTTATGGCGTGCCAGGGTTATACAGTGATATTAAGCACACAGTGTTTAAAGAAGGATTAAAGATGGCCGCGGCTCCTGTTAGGAGGCTGATGGTCTTCCTGTCCCCCCAGATTCCCAGATATAAAGGCCAGAATCTCAGAGGAAAGAGTCAGACAGCAGCAAAGGTAACAACATGAAGAGCTCATATAAAGACAGCAGAGGGCAGGTCTAAAACCTGCTCTATTAACACTCTCATCATGAGCATCTCCCCTGCTTACTAACTCTGACATCCACACGCTGATCCGATCAAACCCACTGTGTAACCCTCTGTTTCAGCTGAACGCCGGCGTCGCGCTCAACATTTAAGTATAGCTCACAAAGAAACTGATTGGTCCATCTCGCTGTCAATCAACACAAGAATGGCTTATGATTGATGTATCATGCTTGACTGAACAAATACCGATCAGCCATAACATTATAACCACTGACGCGTGAAGTCAAAATAACATTGATTATCTGGTCACCATGGTTACCTGTCAGTAGGTGAGATACATTAAGTGGGAAGTTACCATTTTGTCCCATGGCTAGAAGTAGGAAAAATTGATGACTGTAAGGACCTGAAAGACTTTAACATGGACCACATTGTGATGACTGGGTCAGAGCATCTCCAGAACTGCAGTTCTTGTTAAGTGTTCCTGGTCAGCAGTGTTTAGAACCTTACAAAATTATCTAAGGGATGACAGCTGACAGGAACAGGAGACAGGGTCATGAGCTCCCACAGCTCATGAGAGAAGGGTAGTCTGTGTTGAAGACCTAAAGGATCTGCTGCCATTGTCTTGGTGCTAGATACCACAGCACACCTTCAGAAGTCTACTGGAGTCCAGGCCTCATGGGTCTGAGTTTTTTTGGGGTATCTACATAATATTATGGCTGATCAGTGTATAAGTTGTCTGAACTTCAGAGTTGGCTCCATATTCTCCACTTTAAGACTTAAAATATTTTTAGCAACAGTCTTCTGTAATGTGATTTTTCTCACTCGTCCTGTTAGACCTGCAGCTGCTGTCTTTCTGTCAAGTATCTGTGTTGATCTCGTAGGATCAAGAGGATGTGATATCTCTGGGTAGAGAACATTTTGAGCAGCAGATCTCCAGACACAGCGAGGAGGAGTCCGACAACAGGAGCTCCTCCACCTCTCTGAGGAGGGATCATTTGGACCTGGACCTAGAGGACGACCCCGAAGAAGGAGATTCATTCTTTGACGACCCGCTGCCCAAACCGCAGAAGACTTATGGATGGTGAGGACTCCTGACTTTTCACCTCTGACTATTATTCACACCTGAATGTTGTTGTTTTTTTTAACCTGTCCTGTCCAGCTGCCTTGGCATGCAGAATGAGGATCTGGCTGCCTTGCAGTGCCAGACAGATTTTAGTCTGCAAAGGAAGAGTCTGTCATACTCGTCCAGTTGTGTAAACTGCATTTTATTTGGTATTATTATGTGTTATTAGTTGATGAGGCGACCTGACCGGAAAGGGGGCTCGTGGGGTGGGAGGAAGAAAGTGGGAAGAAATGGAGAGATACAATGGGGGTCGAGGGAGCAAGGAAGGGGGCCACAATAAAGTGGAACAAACATTACAAGAAAATCAACAATAACAGCAACTATATCTACATAACTATGTTTACATCTCAGGCCAACACAGATGTACATACACACACACACACTCATATCCACATTATATTCATAACTATATCACTTTGCGTTCACCTTATAATGAGTGTGTGTGACTGAAAGAGATTGTCACTGGATTTAGATGTGGGAAGTGGGGGGGTCATCACGCCATGCCGACACCCAACTTTAGACAGAGTGAGGCACAAGCCACCAACCCATGGCGGCCCTTGGTATGAAGGAACCGTGCCCCCGGACGAACCGCACACCAGCCCCAAAGAAAAGCCAGGCTAGGGCCGCAGAGGCCAAGAGCAGGTCCACAGAGGGACAGGAGAAGTTGGACCCTCGGCCCAACCAGAGGCCAGCAACCCCTAAGGCGTGAGTGGAAACCCAGGACCCCGCACACCCGAGACCCGCCCAGACCCCCTGCGCGAGACCGACCACGCTACGGAGACAACAGAATCCCCCCCGACAACTCAACCCGAAGAGGACAGCCTGTGGCCCATTCGGAGGGGCCACAGAACACCCACTACCAGGGCACAACCTACATTGGGACAGGAGAGAGCAGACCCAAGGCCAGGTCAGAGGTAGACCGCCCCCAAGTACAAGAAGGGCTTATTTCCCCTAGAACCCAACCAGCTGCAAGATCCGCCCGACCCCCCTAGCACAGAGCCCGCCATTAACCGAAGAGGCCAGGACCCCCCCGCCCTCAAAACCGAACCCCAGAGGGAGCTTGATGACGGCCCAGCGGACACACTCCCGGAAAGACCCGAGCCACAGGACCCCAAGCCCCCCGGGGGAAACCGTGCACTTATTGCCGCCAGGAGCGCTCCACCACCCGCACAGTGGACCAAGCAGCGCAGCCATGACCAGCAACTATTGTTGAAATGATAGTTAATTAGTGGGGCCCAGCTTATGTGGAATTCAATTAGTTGATCTTTGGACGCAGCAGACAGCTGAAAGGGAATTTCTAGAATGGGTTCTTTTTAATTCCTTTCTGGAGGTTAGTTTTCTTGGCGAAGCTTAGGGCAGTGAGGAGAATGTGTGCTTCAGTCATCTCCATATCGATGTTAGTGAGGTCACCCAGAAGGCAGAGGGAAGGCGAGGCTGGGATGTGGCTCCCTATACATATTGATTGGTCGTCACATATCCTCTGCCAGAATTGATTGACCAGTGCACATATCCACATAGCATGCATGTAACAATCCTTAATGTTCTCCGTGCAATGTAAGCAAATGTTTGATTATGAGAGAGCCATTCTGAACATCCTTTTTCCTGTGTAATGTGTCCTGTGAAGAATTTTGTGCATTTGGTCATTTTAAAAGGATTATAACAGATTTGCACCCAGAAATTTTGTTCTGGTTTGATAGATGAATCTGTCTCCAACTTGGAAGTTGGGGGGAAAACCGTGCAATCCGTTTTGGAAAGTAATACATATATTTTGGATAATAATTTGGGCGATGACAGATTCAGAAGATCTTTTACCCTTGAAAGGGAGATTGGGTCCAATTGGTTTAGTATAAGCCTTTCTTGAATTATGGATTTAAGTTGTAGATATTCATGGAATTTCTTACTGCTGATTCCATATTGTCTCACCAGGTCTTACAATGGTGTGAAGTTAGTTCCTTGGATGTGTTCCAGATATCTAAGCCTTTATTATACCAAGAGGAAAAGTTAAGCATTTTTTTTGTCTGCATAGGATAAGTGAAGACCTAGTTATCTTAAGAAATTCCCAATAAGCTGTCAGGGTGGAGCGTATATTAATGCTTTTAAAGCAGCTGTGACGTTTGACAGTGGGACTGATGAATGGCGGGTCTGAGATTCAGATTTAATTGCAGAATGTTTGTTGTACTCAACCCAGGATTGGTCCAGCCGGGAGGAAATATTAATAACTAAATATAATATCTGATGTTTCCTGACTGTAGCAGAGTAAATGACGTACTCTGAAAATCTGAATTCACAAGTGCAGCTGTTTCAGGAAGAGAACTTTGAGTTTTGGAGGAAAAGCAGGACATCCTCAGCATTTACATTTGCATTAAGATTCAAGCAATAGGCCTTTGAGAAATAAAAAAAAATGTCCAAAAGAATTAACCAATTTAAATAAATCCTGCGTCTGAACCTTTATCCAATCCGTACTAAAGTTTAAAGCCGAGTATTATCCCAAGATCCATTCTCCTTCCAAGTTTCATAGAAATCGGTTCAGTAGTTTTTCTACAAAAAAATAAATAGACAGGAGTGAAAACATAAACTGCTAAGCGGAGATAATAATATACGTGTAAATAAAAAAATAAAAATCTCAAATGACAAAGGAACTTACATAACAAATAGGTCACAGCATAATAACAATAAACCAGATTAAACAAACAAAAGGAGATCACTAATCAGAACCAGTAATTTTATTTGTTTCCTGTCTTCAACAAACCAACATGAGTCAAGATCTCCTGCCGGTTCTTTGTGTCTCTCTCTGCTCCCTCTGAAGTTCTTTGCTTGGAGAAAAGGATTAATCAGAAAGGACAAACAGTCGGAAAGAGCAAGTATCACGAGTCCCAGAGTCTCCAAGTGAGGTTCTGGATCAGCAGGCAGGAATCTAAGGAGGTCATCAGTCATTAAAATTATGTTTGAAAACTAAACAGTGGAAATGTATTTTCCACTTTGACTGATACCATATGTCCTGATCTTTAGACCACATCACACCGAATATGTTTAGAATCAGGATCAAGTACCAGGTCAGTGTCAAGATGCTCTCAGGAACACAGTAGAAAACGCCAGGAAAATCTCAGTGAGTGGACTTCCATGTCTTCCTTGTTTGGTTCACACTTTTAGAGTTTTCGGTTTGATCCAGACCAAAGCTGCAGGTTTTAACCCTCTCCTGGAGCTGGTGTAGATTATTATTGCTTGATTTATGTCATTCAAACGAAGGCGGTCTGAACCTGGATCAGACCGGACCTTGCTTGGATTTGTATATTGTGTGAAAAGCACTTTTCTGGCTGGTTTGGACAAGGAAGAGATGTGGTATTGGATCGGGAGTGTAGACGATGACATCAGCCCGTAGATATGTCTGGAAATGGTCTGTATAGCACATGAACCAAAACAAACCCGGAAGACTTTCAGGTGTTAAAGGGGCCTTGGATTATTAAATCTAAATGATGTTACTAAATGGACTTTGGGTTTGGTTATAACAACCATTCATGTTGAAGAATTTTTTCCATTGTATGTTTTTGATATAGCCAGTTTTGGTTGAAGCCAGCAAAATAAGTTTTCCTGACATACCTGCTTACTATCGTCTTTGTGGGCTTTGTCTCCCCCCCTTTTGTATCCTCCTTCTCTCATTTTTAAGTTTTTTCCCCGTTAACATTTGAATTCTTTGTTGGCCCACATCAGAAAGCAATATCTCCTCTCTTCTTCCCCTAACATGCTACCATAGCTCATTTTAAACTTTTAATTCCTGCTGTTAATTCCTATAATCAGTCTGAACCATTGATAAAATTGCTCAGTGTCTCTCACCCTACTTTTTAACTCGGCATATGTTTTTAATTTCTCTGCCTTGTCTTACTGTCCTTATATCTTCACTGTACTTCCTGTTTTTTTCTCACTGTGTTTTTTCCTGCTCGGCTTCTCTGTGCTTCTGTCTTTTCTTGTCCTCCCCTCCATTCTTCCGGCCTGCACCTCCGTCCTCACCCTGCAGCATTGTCCCTCTGAGAGAGGAGTGTCTCCCTGGACCGGTCGCCTCCCCCATGAGAAGAGGCAAAAGCCTCAGCGAGTGAGTCTGCATGGCCTTCTCCTCAGAGGGTTTATGTGTTTGTTCAGTGGTGGTCTATGGTCTTGTTCACACAAAGAAGGGAGGAGTAAGGATGAGCTTACCTTAAAATGTAACGTGCACCGTCACTGCTTTCCATTTCACGTGAAGAATCAGGTTTTTCTTTGCTTGAATGGTCCTTGAGGTGGCGCTCACATGACCGCTTTATCTTAAAGCTCTGTCTATATATATATAGGGAATTCTGAATAATTGAAAGCATCTTATTATTGAAACTAGAGGTACTCCATACATAAAAAGTAAATTGTACAACAGTTTCCCCTTCAATGTAGTGGAGCAGAAGTATAAAGTAGTATATATTGTAATTGAGTACGTTTGATTATGTCTTTGGGTTGTTTGATAGAGATATCTACTTAAAGGTTCAAAGGATTTAGGGACATCTATTTAAATAAATGGATTATATTGATAATTATGTTTGTTTTAGCTTAGATTGATTCCTTTGGATATAAGAGGGGGTGGTTCCTCTTCCATGGTGGCCGTCATGTTGTGCTTTCATGTTTGTACAGTAGCCCAGAAACTGAGGAGAGGACTTTTCCCGTTTTCATGGCAGAAGGATGGAGAAGAACTGCATTGCCTCTTACATCTATAGTTTGGCTGAATAAACAACTGAACTCAATTTTAAAAAAAAAAAAAAAAAAAAAAAAAGTATTTATCTTTAGGAACTTCATTACATGACAGGATATTGGATGAAGTCGTAGACGATAACATCATTTTGAACTTTTAGGCTGAACTTCAACTGAACCCGTCATCCATTTTCCATATCATAGTTTCATTGCCATCAGCCTGGTGCGATGGTTGATATGGTACCAAATGGTGCTTAGACTATTGTTTTAGGGACTCCCTTTGGCCGGTTCCACTTCCTTCAGAAGATCCCAGGAGACTCGCATTCTCAACCTAGGTATCCCTCCCTATCCAAGGGTGTCGATTGTCCTACACGCTTGATAGGGCTGTTTGAGCTGATGTGTATTCTATTGGTTACAGTCTGGATCTTCGACTAGATACCACAAATCTTTGAACCTTGAAAACCTGCCACTGGACCAGCTAGTCCCAACCCATGACTTCTTGTGATGGGTTGGACCTCTATATGTGCACTGCTGGAGCCTATTCGCCCTGACACACAGAGACACATTCAACCATTCACATTCATTCCTATGAGTAATTTCAAGTATCCTTTATAGGATATAAATATGTTTTTGGACATTGGTACAGAAAGATAAGTGGTAGATTTGAATCTTCTTCATGCTAACCAATGCACCTCTTTACTGCCCTAGGAATATTCATATGTATCAAGAAAACAGTCTGGTCCTCAGGGGTTCGGGAAACTCTGACCCCCCCCCCCATTATTTCTCCACTGTGTTTATACAGAAGGAAGGGCTAAAGTAAAGGGTCCCCAATCCTTGGAGAAGCTGTGTAAAAGGTGCTGCTGACCGAGGAAACTGTTGCTGTAGAGTGCGTGTCAGTGAGACGACTTTAATGTTCTCTGAGGACAAAGAAAAATCTGCGAAGAAACCTATAATCTTTTTTCAGTTCCACCAACACCAAACAAAAAGAGCTGAAGTTCAGGCTGGATTAGATAGATTCTGCATGAGTGTGCACAGTCGTTTGTACACGGTGTTTCCTGGACTGTGCGTTCTTGTGAGGATCAGTTTGAGATTCAGACCTCCAGGCTAAACATGACGACACCACTCCTCATCTCCCTCTCTGTTCTCTCTCTCTCTGGTCTCAGTTTGTCGGTCCTGGCTGCTGACTCAGAAGATGAGCGAGATGATCGTCTCTCTGAACACAGTCAGAAATCTGAGCCCAGGTGAGCTACGGGTGCACCTCTTCCTTTTTCTCACAGTGTGGAACCAGCCTTTGTCATCACAAGTGATGAATGTTGTCAGTGAAGATAGTTGTTCAAACCCTTTACTTGAGCTGTAGCTGCAGTGTCTAAGGGACCATTTGCACAACCTTTTTTGCTTAATGGATTACTTTCTTGTAGTTTTGTTTGACATCCTATTCAAATGACTACAGCATTTTGGGATCTTTGAAAGTCCAACTTGTTAAAACGGGTTCCAGAGTGTAATCTTTTGACAACGCCACTGTTGCCCTCGCCTTGTAAACTGTCAAAATGCAATTTGTAAAACTGACAACACACCCAAATTGCTTATATCTAATATCTTTTCAATCCAGTTACCATGCTCAGACTGAATAACAAAAAACAGTTGCAAACCATTTAAATTGCACACAGGCATATGGTTTAATTCTGTGTAATTCATTTGAAAACGTTAATCGTTAACTGCTGGCCATGTTTTTCTGACTTACCTGTCAGACTTACCTGTGGTTAGAATGTTCTGGCTGATCTGTGTACAAGTAGATCATTGAAGGACAGGGTGTTACTGGAATCCTGTTCTGACAGATACTCGGAAATATCTACCACAGCGAGGGAACTTCACATTCTGGTCCCATTTTCATATTACTACATTTACATTGAGTTATTTTTCATTAAAAAAAAAAATATGATGTTTGATTAATTAACTTTTTAACTGAATCGTCACCAAAATCCAATGGACTGTCAGTCTTCAAGACAGAAGACAAACCAACACCCGCAAAAACATTACCTCTTTGATTGCAGTAAAATATGAGTAGCAAATCGATACATTTTGACTTTCTGTTGTTCTTTCTTCTCAGTTTGTTGTTTTATTCCACTGCATTTTCAGTTTCTGTTTATTTTTTGTTTTCTCTGTGTTTCCGATTCTCCTTATGTTTGGTTTCTCTGTCCTTTCATTGTCTCCATAGTTGCAGGTTTCTGCAATATTAGTTAATCTTTAGTTTAAGTTTTGTTGTTGTTTTTTTCTTTGAATTTCAATTTTGCTGTAGGTTCTGTATCTATGTAGTGTTTGTCTGTCTATTGCTTCATTATTCCACATGCTTCTCTATTAATATGGGTCAATGTAGTGTACGTTTCTATGTAGTTTTGGTGCCTATGTATTAATCAGTTTGACTGTAGTTTCGGTTTGTCTGTAGTTTTGGTTTGTCTGCAGACTCCGTGTAGCATCAGTTTCTGACTCAATAGTTTCTGTTTCTGTGTAGTTTCAGTTTCTGTTGATTAATATTTACACCGTATTGTGTTTCTCTATACATTGTTTTGGTGTATTTTCAGTTTGTTTGTAGTTTTAGTTTCTCATTCTTCACTTATCTCCCTGATGAACACCATGAGCTGATAGTGAATCATTGACAGTTCTTTGTGCATCTGTAAAAATCCGGATTACCTCCAGAATCTAAACTATTGTTCCTTGTGTCAGAGTAGTGCTTACAGACAGACAGAAAAAACAATGACCTCCTTGACTGTAGTAAAATTAACAGTACAAGGAACAAAATGAATGAATTTGGATGTTTTTCCCATGTTGTCCAACCAGATATTGGATTTCTGCTGCTCTGAAACACCGCCCTAAATAAGATATTAGTTGATCAGTCTGAGATTCCACTCCATAAGTCCTGTTCCATCATCCTCAGCTGACTGTAGGTTCTTTGCAACCCAGGAAAGTGGAGACGTCCAAGACCAGAGAGAGCCCAGCGGGGTCCCTGTCTGACACGCAGAGACCAGGAGGGGGAATAGGAAACAGGATACAAGAGCAGATCCGCAGCAGAAACGGTCATTAATCCACCAGAATCAGTGTGAAGAAACATGATGGTTCATCTGCTCTCACAGTCGTGACAGTAGAACCTAAATGTTCTCCTGAAGGTGGCGGTCCTAAGTTTAATAAGGGTGATTCTTTTCCCACAGGAGCTTCAGACTCCAGAGAGAGAGGCCTCAGAGACTCAAAGACACTGAAGGATGAAGCCGGATCTCTGCATTTAGGTACCGGCCCAACTATTACAGCCATCTACCAACACTTACAAATATTTAGTCTAAATTTTCTGTTTTAGTTTACTCAATTTTAGATTTTTTTCTTTTCGGGGGGAATGTTTAAGATTACAAAATCAAAAGACTCAAGTAGTTGAATTTAATGGAACAGAATTGAAACTGTTGAAAACTTTTCTTCCACAGATGCTGATGTTGAATACGACGACGACTTCAACAGGTACAACGTCCTTAAATGGTTTTGCAAACACTTGGTTGTATGGATGGTAGGAGAGTCACAACCGAGGAAATCATTCTTACTTCATTGAAGCTTTTATTAAAAAAATATTAAATACTACATGTGGACATAATGATCAGCGTTGTACTGGTATGAGATTTTCATGGTTTGATAACCGTCTCAGAAAAGATCCCGGTTATCACTGTTATTACTTACGTGCAGGAGAAGCTTTGCTTTCAGGCACAACTAACAGGGATCCTAACATATAAATAAAAATGACCTAATAAGGAATGAAAACATTTTTTTTCATTGAACAAACGCTTCATTAAACGGTAATGATGACACAATTTTCTGTATCAAATTTGTCCCTTTGTTAATGAATAAGAAGAATGAGATATCAATATATCTCGTGTTTCTCTGTAGTTTCAGCTCCTCTGCCATTTCAGTGGAAAAATGTAGCGATGTTGATGGTTTTAGTCCCTTCAGTCGTCTGAATGTTGATGGTTTTAGTCCCTTCAGTCGTCTGAATGTTGATGGTTTTAGTCCCTTCAGTCGTCTGAATGTTGACTGGTTTCTCTGTTGGAGATTTTAGTCCTGAATGAGACTCGGACTCGGATCAGCTCAAAGGGATGATGTTTACAAAGATGGAGGATCACATTTGACACGTTTCCTGCTTTAGACACTTTTGAAACCAACATTGTAACCGGCTCTCCATCCTCCGGTACAAATCTTGTTGGTGTTTTGGGTAGCTTAAGTCAAATTATATATATATATATATATATATATATATATATATATA